>PVJH01024592.1:0-32882 GCA_004026705.1 Nesogale talazaci
GCCTTAAAGGGAAAATACCAACCAGAGTTTCCACGGGTGGTTTCACCCACCCACCTGCCCCGAGTAAACCTTCCTGGCCCACATATGGGGCGGACTAAAAGGGGTCTTATCTGCTGCCTTGGGGGTCATGCCTGCTGCTGGCACGGAGGGCATGGCCATGCTGATGAGTGGCTGCTGGGGGAGCCTGGGTTAAAGGACAGACATGACTCCTCTGCACTCTGGAGAACAGGATGCAGTTGCTCTTCGTACTTGACTCTAGAGTTTTCCGTTTTTCCTCTGTTGCTAAGAGGACCTGCTTTGGAAGGAGAAACTTGTGGACATGTGGAGGGGGCTTAAATGCAATGTCTGCACTCTGGAGAACAGGATACGGGGGTCTCAGCATATTTCCCATGGCTCAAGGTCGGTCCGTTCATATACCTGCAGTGGGGTTAAACAAAGAGAGCCCCTCCCTTTGGGGTGTCAGCAACCTGGAAAAAGAATGATGGTGAAGGGATCTCTCCATCTCTTCTGCGTGCTTCCTTCTCCAAACGTGGTTGCATTCTTCTGAGAAGAGTTTATAAGCTTTATTTTGCAAGAATACAAATATATGTGCCTTTTCCAAGTGATTATAGGAACTGGATCCCGAACACGATTTCCATTCTCCTTGGATCTTTCAGGATCAGCTTTCTCTGTAGGAGTGAATGTGTATTTACCTGCCTTAATTTTGTTACAATTTTTTAAAAAGGAGAAAAATCTTTTGATTAATGTTATTAGACATAATTTGTGACATATAATATTTCCCTTCTCTCCCTTCTGTAATAATAAAGATTTTAAGACATTATAACCAATATCAGGCAACTTTCTTGATTCCAAGTCAGTGAAACTTGCTAGGTCACTGTTATGTAGACTTTGGCTGTCAGCTCTCAGAGAAGTGGGAGAGCTAACCAATTGCTCTTTAGCAGAACTCTGAATGATTTAAAATTATGCACAGACTGTTAACAAACTTATTTAATTGTAGAAGTAACTTACCAAACAGACATTCTTTCTCTAATCTTACCAATAAAGTTACAGGTTTGATTAAGCTGTATTGCCCCTCAGGCTTTCCATACTGTAAGATAGTACAACCTTGCCTTAGCCTGCAATAGGCTGCTTCCCTCATTCCCTTTATGCTGGAATTAGCAAAAATCAGCAGGGGGTTTTTAGTTCCCTCCTAAATGTCCTGAGGGAGTAACATTAAATGCATTCCCTTCATTTTTTAAATCCATGCAGGGGAGCTTTTGTCTTCCCACTACCACACTGCTAAAGACCCTTTGATTTAATATAGGGTAGTCAAACATAGGTATTGTTTTCTGATAAATAAAAACATCTATTCTAGACATACAAGGCAACAAAAATTGACTTAAACAATATTCCTTTACAAACCATGATATACCAGACTCTATCGCTGCTTTAATCTCATCAATATAATCCTGATTAATAATTCCATTAACCACCTGAAAACTTTTAAAATTAAGATTAGATTTTCCTAATTAACATTCCGTAGTAAATAATCTCCACCTATAAAGAGGGACTTTGCCAATGTATTCCAATCCCCCGGGGTGAGCCATTTATCACAAAGAGCTTCTACAAGGCTCATAGTAAATGGTGTATTGGGTCCATAAGTGGAGACTGCCTTTTTGAGTTCTTTCAATAACAAAAATTTAAAGGGCTCATGTTTTCTTATGGGTTCTGCAGCCGCATCACTATTGTCATCATTGGCTTCAAACTCAATTACTGGAAAAACCAATTTCTTGCAAGAACGCTGCAAAGAAGACAAGTCAGAAGGTTTGTCTCGCTTGGACAACTGAGTTTTCGTTTTAAACGTTGACCGAGAAGATACATGTTTTTTAGTACAAGCCTGACTGGAAGGTATCAAAAGAGCAGTAGGCCGTAAAGGAGAAATGTAAGGGGGGAATCTTGAGGTCGAGGGAGGCCAGTCAGGGTTACGGTATTTAGTGGCCTCTTTATCTAAGTCATCCCAATCCACCTCTGAAGGGTTTTGGGGTGGTTCATCCACTACAAAGTCTCCGGGGTCAGTCAAATTATGGACTTGTTCTTCATTGCCTAAAGGCGTTTCCAAATCATGTGATTTTAAAGGTAATTTTTCTTCGCTAGTAGATACCTTATGTTCATCGTCATGTAATGAGATAAGATCAAGCTTCAAGTCTGCATCAGGACAAGAAGTTTCACAATGAGAGGGCGGCTTACTACTAGCTTTTAAAATTTCCTCCACTTGTGAAACTGCAGTTCTAATTTTTGGGTTATCCTCTTGAATATCAATTAAATCTCTTATCAAATTCCAGTAAGTGAAAGCAGTAACAGGAACCCCCTTGGCTCCAAAAGCCTCGTAATAATCATTCAAAGCGTTCCCTACTCTTTTCCATTTCCTAATATCAATTGTCCCTTCTAAAGGGAACCAAGGGCATAAATTCTTAATAAAGTCCAAAAACTTGAACAAATTCTTTTTCTTCACCTTTACTCCTCGTGTCTTTAAAGCTTCAGTTAATTGTACCACATATTCCTCATGTAAACTTAATTCCTGCCCCATTATTGAGTGCTATACCCACTTACCTTAAAGCCGAAACTGCAGCAGGCTCCCGCAGTGGCTCTGTTATCGGATTTCCAAAGTCGCTAGCTAGCTTCCTCAAGCAATTTTCCTCACTGGGTCCTCCGTGTCCAGGTCCCACGTTGCGGCGCCACGTGTCCTGGCCTGCGGGTCCGTAATTCGCAAGTCCTGCAAGGAGGAGCGGGAATTTGGGAGACAGGAGACGTGAGAAATGGAGACAAGACAGCATTCTGATCAAGTCTCGTTTATTTGGGAGAAATAAACCAATTTTATAGGGAAAGCAAGCCTAGGCAACAAGCCGAGGCATGAAACAAAGTTATCTTCAAAGTTAACAAGTGAAGGTCAGCACTCCTGCAAGTCAGAGGATAATCACAAATGCTCTATTCACTACCTATATCATCTTGGCCAGGACCGTCCCTACAACCACCCTCCAAAGGAGGCCAGCTCTCCACAACTCAAGGTCTATGCAAAAGTTACAAAAGCAACAGACCACAAGTCTCAGGCAAATAGACCATGACAGAGTTTAGGCTACATGACTATAGCCAGGCCAAGCATGTCTGGGCTGGATGGCTCCGGACAGAGGGGGAAAGGCAGTAATGTCGACCATCCCAGGAAAAAGGGAACAACAATTGATACAAATGCAGGAACAAGGTGGGTGAGAGAAGGCCAATAGGGATTGATTAAGACTAATGTAACAGAGAAAAAATACTGAAACCCCAATGGAGAGTGAGCATGATAGTGGGGCAAGAGAGAGCAAATGGAAATAGAGGAAGGAACTGGGGGATAATGAACATTTATAGAGGTTCCACTACAAAGTCTCCGGGGTCAGTCAAATTATGGACTTGTTCTTCATTGCCTAAAGGCGTTTCCAAATCATGTGATTTTAAAGGTAATTTTTCTTCGCTAGTAGATACCTTATGTTCATCGTCATGTAATGAGATAAGATCAAGCTTCAAGTCTGCATGTACATAGGGACATATATTTATAAGTGAGGATGGGGAAAGAGACTAATGTGTATACTTATAGGGTTAGTAATAGGACAACAGATGGGCATTGGACCTCCACTCAAGTATCTTCTCGGTTCAAGAACACTTTGTTCTATTAAATTGGCATTCCAAGATGGTTACCTTTCTGACATGATCACTGAAGACAAATGTGTGCATAAGCAAAGGTGGTGAAGAAAGCTGATGGTGCCTGGCTATCAAAAGATGGAGCGTCCGGGGACTTAAATGCTTGAAAGTAAACAAGCAGCCATCTAGCTCAGAAGCAACAAAGCCCACATGGAAGAAGCACATTAGCTTGTGGAATCATGAGGTGTCAAAGAGATGAGATATCAGGCTTCAAGAACTCAAAAGCACAACTTTGCATGCTCACTTTCCTGATATGATTCCTGAGGACAAATGTGTGCATAAGCAAATGTGGTGAAGAAACCTGATGGTGCCTGGCTACCAAAGATATAGCGTCTGGGGACTTAAAGGCTTGAGTAAACAAGCGGCCATTCAGCTCAGAAGCAATAAAGCCCACACGGAAGAAGCACACCAGCCTGTGTGATCATGAGGTGGTGAAGGGATCTGGTATCAGGCATCAATGAGCTAAAATTATATTATTATTAATGAGGGGGAGTACAGATTGGGGACCCAAAACCCATCAATAGGTGAGGTGACATCCTTTTGCAGAGGGATTACAAGGAGGAGATGAGTGGGTTAAGATACAGGCTAGGAGCTATGAAATATGCAACCTTCCTCTAGTTCCCATGCTGCCTCCCACCCACTATCATGACCCCAATTCTACCACATAAATCCAGCTAGGCCAGGAGATGTACAGTGAAGTTGGAAACATGGGAAACTTAGGATAGATGATCCATCAAGACTAGTAATAGGAGTGGTAATACCAGGAGGGTGGAGGGATGGAGGAATAGAGAGGGAGAACCAACTTCAGGGATCTACATGTAGCCTCCTCTCTGGGGCACAGACAACAGGGCAGTGAGTGTTGGGACACGTACAGTGTACAGGATGAGAAAATAATTTGTAAATTACTAAGGGTTCAAGGAGAAGGGGGGAGGAAGGGTAATATAGGGAGCTGATAATGGGGGCCTGGAGGGAGGGAGAATGTTTTGAGAGTGATGATGGCAATGGGTGTGTAAAGGTGGCCTGCAAACAACTGATGTTGTTAGGGATTGTGATGGGAATTGTATGGGCCCCCAATAAAATGATTCATTAAAAAAAGGGGGGGAGGGGAAAGGGGAGTTGTTGTTTTTTTTTAAGAGGAGCTTGTACCAAGGGCTCAAGTGGAAAATGTTGGGAAATGTATGTGGAAACATGTGTGCAAATGTGCTTGATACAAATAATGTACTGAATGTGGTAGTAGCTGTAAGAGCCCCCAATAATTTTTTTTTTTGGCATCGCTGCTCTCTGGCAGTGGGAGTAGGAGGCCCAGCCCCACTGCTGGAATTGAACCTCTGTCCCAGTGGGCCGCAGTCCCGCGCACAACCACTACGCCACCGGGGCTCAGCCCTAAAATTTAAAAAAATAATAAAAAAAAGAAAATACATCCTGCATATCAGGTATTTACATTATGTTTCATCACAGAAGCAAAATTACAGCGCAAACAGTTTTGTGGTTGGGGTCACCGCAACAGGAGGAGCCACATTAAAGGGTTTCAGCACTAGGAAAGTTGAGAACCACTGGCCTAGCTGCGTCTGCCATCATCCCCTTTCCGACGCATTCTGCTATTCCCATCCCCGGTCCGTGTGGTCGCCATTAGATGCTGATGAGTGCGGTCCAACCCAGAGTGAGCACGAGCACAACAGAACAAGACACTGCCCAGTTCTGTCCCATCCTCCCAATGATGCCTGTGGTCGAGCCCCTGTTCCAGCCATGGTGTCACTCCATCCATCCGGCTGAGGGCCTTCCACTCCTTGACCAAACACAAAGCCCTCTCCAGGGTCTGGTCTCTTCTGATAGCATGTCTGAAGTATGCAAGACAAAGCCCCCCATCCTTGTCTCTAAGAGCACTCCGGCTGCCCTTCTTTGATAGGTTTGTTGGCCCTTTAGCACTTTCAGTGCTCTTCTCCAGCAGCACCATTCCAATGCACCGATCCATATTCGATTTTCTTTTTCGATATCCGACCTTCATACACATATGAGGCAGTTGAAAATGCCATGGCCTGGGGCAGGTGCTGCTTAGTCCTCAAAGTAATGTCCCTGCCCTCCAAAACTCCAAGGAAGCCTTGTGCAGCAGACTTACCCATCGCAATTTGCCCTTTGGCCTCACAATTGCCTCATGGTTGTTTCCATGAGAATGGATTGTGGATCCAAGGAAGGTAAAATCCTTGTCAGCTTCAACTTGTTCTCCAATTATCACGATATTATTACCAGTGGGGAGGACTGTAGTCTTCTTTACATTGAGTCGTAATCCACATGGAAGGCTACAATCTTGATCTTCATCAGGAAGTGCTTCAAGTCCCGCTCACTTTCAGCAAGCAAAGTTGTGTCATCTGCACATCACGATTTGTTAACGCGCCTTCCTGATGCCTTATTCTTGTTCAAGTAAGCCAGCTTCTCTGATGATTTCCTCAGCATGCAGATTGACTAAGTATGGTGAGAGGATACAACCTTGATGCCCACCTTCTCCGATTTTAAACCCCACTGTGTTCTCTTGTTCTGCATGCAAAACTGCCTCTTGATCCATATACAAGTTCTGTATGAGCACAGTTGTTGGTGCCAGCCGACAAGTCGAGCAGTCCTGAAAGGCGGAGTGAGGATCAGGAAAAGAAAGAAGAAGAGAAGAAAGACATTGAGAGGGCAACAGTGAATACCTGAGTTTATTTTATACCTGGCTTTTAACAATCCATAAACAACTCAGGGTCATGTTATCTCACAACTAAGCAGGTGTGCACATCAACAACTCCTATGTTCCGCCAAGTTAAACATTCTTGAAAACATTCTGATTTCTCAGGACTGAGAAAAAGTCTCTATTCTTTTTTTTTAAATCATTTTATTGGGGGCTCATACATCGTTTCTCATAATACATAAATACATATATTGTGCCACGCTTCTTCACATGCCTGCAGCTCTCATCATTCTCTGAACCTTCACCTTTCCATCCAAGCCTCTGACCTCAGCCTCCCCCTCCATCCTTGCTCCCCACTCCCCCACCAACTCTCAATACTCCATAAATTATTGTTTTGTCATAACTTACACTGCTCGATGTCTCCCCTCGCCCTCTCCCCCAGTGTCTGTCCTCCCGGTAGGAGGTTCTGTGTAGATCCCTATAGTTGGATCCCCCTCTCTACTCCACTTTTCCTCCACCCATCCTGGAGCTTCATTCCCACTACTGGTCCCAAGGGGTTCATCTGTCCTGGGTTCCCCGCATTTCCATTTCTCATCTCCACAGTACGGTAGAACTGGGACCGTGACAGTTGGAGGGAGGAAGCCTTCAGAAACTAGAGGAAAGTTGTATGCTTCATGGCCACCTCACTAAGCCTCACTAAGCCTCAGTAGCCTGTCTCCTCCCCACCACTCCCCTGTGTGAGAGTGTTCAATTACCCACAGGTGGGCTTTGGGTCCCCCCATTCGTAGTGATGTGGTTCTTGTTCTTTGATGTTTGATATCTGCTCCTTTCACCCCCCTTCCCTCCACCATGTTCACACGTGCTAGTGTTTTTCTTCCATGTGAGCTTTGCTGCTTTTGGACTAGATGTCCATCCAATCACCTTCAAGCCTTCGAGAGCCCAGGTGCTTTATCATTTGGTAGCTGGGTGCCATCAAACTTCTTCTCTCTGTCTGCGTCTGCTCCCTTCTGTCTTCCACGATCTTGTCGGGAGGGTGGGCACCCAATAATATGATGTTCTTTGATGCCTGATACCTGGGTCTTTGCACATCTCATGGTCGCACAGGCTGGTGTGCATCTTCTAAGGTGGGCTTTTGTTTTCCCTGGGTCATATAACCATTTGTTCACCCTCAAACTTTTTTTAAAGTTTTTTTTAGGCATCACTGCCCTCTGGTGGTGGGAGTAGGAGGCCCAGTCTTTGCTCCAGTGAGCTGGAATTGAACCTCCATCTCAGTGGGCTGCAGTCCCGCGCACAACCACTACGCCACCGGCGCTCAGCCCCACCCTCAAACTTTTAAGCCCTTGGATGTCATACCTTTTGATAGCCGGTATCAGCCATCTTCACCACTCTTGCTCAATCCCCACATGTCGTCAGTGGTCATCTCATGAGAGATCGCTCACAGTGATACGATTTTTCCTGTTTGATGCCTGAGGCCTGGTCCTTTTGACACTTGATGGCCACTTCTTCCCTGTGGGCTTGGATACCTCTCAGCTAGATGGCTGTTTATTTATCTTCAAGCTCTGAAACCCCAGACTCCATATCCTTTGGTAGCTGGGCACCATGGGCTTTCTTCACCACATTTGCTTATGAACCTATTTGACTTCAGTGATTGCATTGGGCCAGTGAGCATTCTGAAATGCCAAATTAGTAGAACAAAGTGTCCTTGCCTTGAGGGAGAGCACCACCTGGGTAGGGGTCCAAGGTCCAGCTTCTATCTTAGTATTGAACATATAAAAATATGTAACAGGATTTGTTCCCTCACTATAATATGTGATTATATTTACATATGTACATGTCTGTGTTTAGACCTCTGCAAGTGCCCTTTGCCTTCTAGTTCCTTCCTCTATTTCCTTCTGGTTTCCTCCCGTCCCACAGTCATGCTCAGCCATCATTTGGGTTTCCGTATTTCCCCTCTATTACATTACCCTTACTTTGGCCCCACCAGGCCTCCCACACCCTCCCCACCACCAACTGCGGACACCCCCCTCCCCTCCCTCCCCCGCCCCCAATCCTGGTCTCTATTCTTTTATTGCGTCTACAATATCAAACCGCAAGCTCAAGCAACAGATACTGGTGTTTAAGTCACAAAGTCTTTAACTATTTCAAAACCGAGCTTTAGTGGCCTACAACACACAATGAAGTGTTTCAGGATTCTCATTCTTCTCTAGCTTATCCACAGTTTGTTATGACCCACACTGTCAAATGCCTTGGCATAATCTATAACACACATGTAAGCAGCCTTCTGGTATTGCCAGCTTTGAACCAAGATCCATCTGACATCAGCAATGATTTCTCTTGTTCCACATTCTCTTCTGAATCCCGTCTGAGCCTCTGGCAGTCCCTGTTCATGTACGGCCGCAATATCACTATTGTAGGATTGTTGCATCGTTTGGGCATTTTGTGGGGTCACCTTTCTTTGGAATAGGTACATATATAGATCTAGTCCGTTGACCAAGTGTCTGTCTTCCAAATTTCCTGTCACAGTCAAGTGAGTGCTTCCAGTGCTGCATCAGTTCGTTGAAACATTTCAATTGCTATTCCATAAATTCCCGTGTCTCTGCCTAAGGCTTTCAGTAGAGCTTGCTCTTCTTCCTTCAGCACCATTGGTGCATGTTCCTATGCTACTTCCTGAAATGATGGACTGTCCACTAGTTCTTTTTTTTTTTAGGCATCACTGCCCTCTGGTGGGAGTGGGATGCCCAGCCTTGCTGCTGCTGGATTTGAACCGCCATGCCAGTCGGCCGCAGTCCTGCACTCAACCACTACGCTACCGGGGCCCAACCCCACTAGTTCTTTTTAGTATAGTGACTCTGTATTCTTTCCATCGTCTTTTAAAGCTTCCTGCATCATTCAATATTTTGCCCATAGAATCTTTCCAAACTGTAGTTCTAGGCTTGAATTGCTCTTTAGTTCTTTTGGTTGAAGCTCTGTGAGCATGCTCTTCCCTTCTGGTTTTCTCACGTGGGTCTTTATGCTTTTCATGATAATTTTTGGCTTTGTCTCCTTGAGCTGCCCTTAGGAAGTTTCTACTCAGCTCTTTGACGTCTTCATTTCTTCCATTAATTTGAACCACCCCACTCCACGGTGGTCAACACCCACTTTGATCTTCCGTTCTTGCCTGTCTTTTGAAAGACCCTTTGATTTCTTCATGACTGAAGTGCTTGGTGTCTGCTCACAGCTCATCAGGCTTTCTGACATTAGTGCTCAATGTGACACGCCTGGTCGCTGATGTTCTCAAAGTTCAGCTGGGAAGGACTCCAGGCCATATTTTGGCTCCTGTGGGTTTGTTTTTCTTTTCTTCTGCTTCATCCTCAATTTACCTAGGAACCAGTCATGATCTGCTCCACACTGAGCCCCAGACCTGATGCTAGCTGGTGATGGGGCGCTTCCTTATTTTCTTTTCCCACAGACATAGTCGATTTGATTTCTGTGTATTTCATCCATGGAAGCTCACACCTATAATCACTTTTTATATTATTGAAAAATGGTATTTGTTATGAACAAATCACTGGGTTTGCAAAATTCTGTCATGTGATCTCTAGCTTAGTTTCTATCACAAGTCCATGTTTTCCAACTACTGTTCCTTCCTCTTTATTTCCAAATTGACATCTTGATTGTATGCCTGGTCTATGGTCAGAATTAACCAGACGCCTCATCTGGGTGGGTATTTTCCTTTCACTTAAAACCAAACGAACAGAAACGCAAACTGAAACAGCTTTAAAATGGGTCAAAAAGGAGATCATCTAATATTGCATTTTAACCTCTGCCTGAATAAAGGACTTTACAAGCTCTCGGTCTGATAACAAGGCTATTCATATTGCTCACCGATGTCAGAGGAGGTTCTCTGGAGGCTTAATCCAGGTGTGGACCCTGAAAGTGGATTTTTGACTTGCACTGTCATCCATAGCCTCCTGCCAATCAAGTGTTCACAGTTTAATCTCTGATCCCATTCTCTTCTCTGGATTTGGGGGTTATTGTTCATAATCCTTGGGCCACACAGGCTAGTGTGCTTCTTCCATGTGGTCTTAGTTGATACCTCACTTAGAGGGTTGTCTCTCAAACATTTACAACCCCAGATGCTATTCTTTCGGATGGTCAGGCACCATCTAGTTTCTCCAGCACACTTTGCTTTAGCACTGTATCTTCATAGTGACATCTCCCCGGGAGGGTGAGCATCAAGCAGGGCCGTGTCATAAGAACGGATTGTTCCCAGATTGGGGCTAGAATTAGGTGCGGGGTCAAATCCATTCATGGATCGCTATCGTTTATACCTATGTCTGGTTCACCTTAGAGACATCATTGTCATTTTATGTGAAAGAACATTACCAAGCATTCCCCTGGGACGTAAGGAAACTGTAGTGACTGTGTCAGTAATTTAGTGAGAATTTTACCTCTGAGTCACCACTGTCCCCTTTCTTCTTTCACCTTCCCCCACAGCGAGTCATTGGCCACACAGTATGAGACAGACGTCTCAGGGGGAGCTGAGAAATGGGACCATGTGTAGCCGGAGCATGGCTGGAACTTGGATACAAATCAAAGCTTCCAGGATACACATTCGGTCAGTGTGTTCTGCACACAGGTTCACGTTGAAGCTCAAGAAAATGTAAACATTCCTTGAGTGAGAATCCATCCTGTAGCTTGGTCCCTGCTCTTTGCTGTATAGATTGCATTTTTACTGCAGCACCAGATGACCTGGTTTCTTAGATAACGTTGTTTTAAGAAAGTTACTTAGCAAATTTTAAAATATTCTGAGTAAATACAACCAGTCACGTATTCCCAATGTTGAGTCTGAACAAACAGAGAGAACACAGCTCAGTTCCTTGCAACCTGCCTGGGAGAGCTGTAGCCCTCCGCTTTCTCACAGACTCATTCTGTGGGCTTCTCGTCCCTCTGCGTCTCCGTTCATTTACAACAACAACCGTGCTGGCTTACAGCAGACTGCTGTCAGGGTCAGACGGGATGACACCAAGGGGTAGCTCAACAAGGTAGCCAGACGATTGATGATGATAAATCCTGGGCCCCTGGCTTTGAAGACACCTCACCCTGTGGAAAAGTACATGCTGCCCTAAAACTGGGCCTCCATTGAAGCCCGAATGTGGTTATAGGCCAAATGCATGCATGTATCAATGAAATGAATCACAGAAGAAATTACACTGGTGTCTGGGTTCCAGCGACATCGCTGCCGTTGCCTGGTTGTGTGACAGCTATTTCCTTTGTTTGGTCTCAACTTCCCCATTCCTAGAATAGGGAACATTGAAGATGAGAGGTATTTCTTAAGACTTCTGCTTGCATTAGAATCCTCAAAAGTCTCACTGCCAGCGAGTCAATTCTGCCTCTTACTGATCCAATAGGACAGGGCAGAACTGCCCCTGTGGGTTTCCAAGACTGTAGCTCTCTCTCTGTTAAAGATCCTTTTATCGGGGACACTTGTAGCTTTGATAACCATCCATCCATTGTGCCAAATGTTGCCATCATCATTTTCTAAATCTATCATTCTTCATGGCAGTAGACAGCCTCACCTTTTCCCAGAGGAGTAGTTGGTGGTTTCAAACTGTTCACCTTGTCATGAGCAGCCCAACGTGCAACCCCTATGCCACCAGGGCTCCTGCTGACATCGGACTCAAAGCACAGGTCAGGGTCACACCCCAGAGTTTCTGACTAGCAGGTCTGGGCGGGGGCCCAAGGCTTGAATTCCTACACAGAGGTGAGGTTGAAACTGCCGGTCCTTAGGTAGCCCTGGGCAAGATGACTGATAAAGGGCCTTCCTTCCTGCTGGTCATCCTGGGATCTCGCCAAGGACCCTGGACAGGGCTGAAGGGGGTCCATGCAGGACGTCTGTCTCTTTTGCCCCTAGACAGGCAAGCGGAGGAGCTAGTGCTGCCTCTAAGGTGGGTGTCCACTCCGAGCAGTCCTTGAACTGTGAGACACTGCTATCTACTGGACCTTCTGGCCCACCCGAGTCCAGCCACATTTGGGGTCTGCCTGAAGGGGACACTTCTCCAGGAGAGCCTTTCAGGACACAGAGGAGAACTTTGGCAATGTCTGGCTCCTCCCACCCCTGTAGATGGCTCCGTTTCCAATATGGGCGTTGGTGACTGCAGTTAGTTTGGGACAACCAAAATGGAGCCGGCTGGTGTGGGGGCTCAGACATTGTCACCAAACGGCAGGTTTTATTGTTTACAACACCAACAACAAAATCAAACCAAGCATACAATTATTTCAGCCTACTAACTACAGATGGTGTTGGTGATAGTTGGAAGAAGATTGGTGCGTATCAGAGATTCGCACCCTGTGAAGGGCACCCTTTAAAAACCGGGGTGGTTCACTTGTTAACTTGGGCAAAAAAAGGAAAGGAAAAGGAAGGTTGTCACGTTGCCAAGTTCATGGTAGACAGCACAGCTGTTGTGGGGCTGACGCTGGCGCGTGCCCCCATCGAGGGCTCGGATCCCGCGCAGCGGAGGCGCATCACCCTGGAACCCTGCGCTGTGCTGCGCCGTTCTCACAGCGGCCGTGCCCATCCTTCTCTGGAAGGGTTCCCTCTTTAGCACTGACCCCTACTTTCCCGAGCACGAACGATGTCCTTTTCCAAGGACTGGTCCCTCCTAGTCCAGCAGCCCCCGGGAGAAAGACAGGGCTTCTGACTGCGGTGGACAGTGATGGTCTCGGAGACCCACACGAGCGGCTACACCCTGTCCTGGGTCGCTGTAGGTTGGCCTCGGCTCGAGGGCAATATGTTTAAGCTTTTGTTTTAGGTCCATTTATTTAAACAAGACGCTTGACTTGAAGGAAAAAGGAGCTGGGCCTCGTTTCCTTGAGCATCATTGGCCCCGGACTTAAAGATGGACTGCCCTACATGAACAAAGGTACACCACCGTCCTTGGTTTTACAAGGACACATGAAACACATCAACATTCTCCTTTCAAACCGGGTGGGTAAGGGTTTTTCAAAGTTTTTCTGTTGTCGATAATCAGGGAGGGCAACCAGACTTCCTGGGGCCAAAAGAGAATGGATGGATGGTTCCTGGCATTGATGGAGAAGGTGTTTTCACAGAACCAGTGTTCCGCCCCATCTCCACTGGATGTCCACCACAGCCTGCCATTGGCCATTTAGTGAGAAGACAAGAGCTGCACAGACAGAGAAGGGGAGGAGGAAATGAGAGAAGGCAGAACGCCAGGCCCATGTTGGCAGCTGTAGGGGAAATGGCAGTGGTAGCTGGACAGGAGGGAGCAGGCAGAGGTGGCAGCGACAGTGTTCAGGGCTCCCAAGTGACTGGGAGTGTGTCCATTGCTCCGTACCCCGTCCCTCTCCAGCTCTCAGGCCGTTGGATCTGCGTGCGTTCCCAGGTGGGGCGCCTGGGCCGGGGACTGGGACTCTGGTCTGGAAGCAGGAAGGCTGAAATGTTGAGGCGATGAACTCCTTTGACCTGGGCTCCCTCGCTGGGGAAGGGAAGCTCTTCATTGACAAGGTGTGTTAGACAACTAAGAGGAGCAGGTTTCTAAGGAGCTGGGGTTTCTGGGTTGGTATACCACGGGGGTGGCAGTGGGGGGCCACCTGCCCCCTCTGACTTTCACGTCCCTAAGCAAGTGTGTGAGATCAACGGGAGTCCCCTCCTCCTGCTGACCAAGCACACAGACCTTCCCGTCATCAGCAGGCTCCAGGGAGAGGCTGCAGTGCTGCCTGCTGAACTGATCTCCCACAGAGGACGGGCACAATGGCGTCGACCACGGGGCCAGAGGACAGCCAGCGGCCGGGAGGCGACTCTACTGTGGCGGAACCCTTGAGTTGCCAGATGCCCCACAGCTGGGTCCAGTTCATCTTGGAGTGGTCAAGGCCTCTGAAGCGGGAGAGGTCTGCTTTATCCAGGAGACAGAGGGAGGCCTATGCATCTCCATGTTCAACACAGACAAGTTCACTGCAGACCTTGGCAGACCAAGGGGCGCGTGGCCCAGCTGGACCTTCACCCCCAGGCAGTCAGAGGCGGGCCTCTTCTGAGCAGTGGGTACTTGAAGGGTGAGCCCCAGATGCCACACAGCTGTCTCCAGAGGGACACAAGAAACCTTTTCGTATCCCTCATAAAGGGAGTAGCCCCTCCATCCTTTCCCCAAAAGAAGACAAAGAAAGCTACACTGTATTGTCAGGATGCCCTATCGTGGTTTTCTGATGGAGAATGGATCTTGGTCGTAGGAAGAGAGTTCTGGAGGAAAGGGACAGGGTCCCTTTTAGAAGACGCCTGTGGGCTGCTGCTGGGACTCTATTTCATCCTCCATTTCCACCTAGCAGATGTGTCTGTTTCATTGATCCGCTGCCTGTCAAGCGGAATCTGATCTGCCTCCTGGACAAACCCTGTGGTTCACAGTAGGCATTCCTTAGTTTACCAAGTGACCGAGGCCTCTTATTATATATATATTTTTAAATCATTTTATTAGGGGCTTGTACAATTGTTACCACAATCTATACATTGATTGAATCAGGCATGTTTGTACATATCTTACCTTCATTCTTTTCAAGATTTTTTTTTTGGGGGGGGCGGGCATCACTGCTCTCCGGTGGTGGGAGTAGGAGGCCCAGCCCCACTGCTGGAATCGAACCTCCGTCCCAGTGGGCCGCAGTCCCGCGCACAACCACGACGCCACCGGGGCTCAGCCCTCAAGATCATTTTTGAAAAATCATTTCATTGGGCCTTGTACTACTTTTATCATAATCCATCGTGTCAAGCACATGTGTACATTTGCTGCCCTCATCATTCTCAAAATATTTGCTTTCTACTGGAGCCCTTGTTATCAGCTCCTCCTTTCCCCCTCCCTCCCTCTTCACTGATAAGTTATAAATGATTAGTATTTTGTCATGTCTACACTGTCTGATGTCTCCCTCCACCCACTATTCTGTTGTCCATCCCTCAGGGAGAAGGCTAGAGGTAGATCCTTGTGATCAGTTCCCCCTTTCTGTCCCACCTTCCTTCCATCCTCCTGGTATTGCCACTCACTCTCACCACTGGTCCTGAAGGGATCAGCTGTCTGGGATTCCCTGTGTTTCCAGTTCATATATGTACCAGTGTACATCCTCTGGTCTAGCTGGATTTGTAAAGTAGAATTGGAATCGTGATATTTGGGGGGAGGGGCATTCAAGAACTAGAGGAAAGTTGTATGTTTCATCAGTGCTATACTGCTCCCTGACTGGCCTGTCTCTTCCCCACAAGCCTTCTATAAGGGGATGTCCAGTTGCCTACAGACAGCCTTTGAGTCTTCACTCTGCACTCCCCCTCATTCACAATGATATGCTTTTTTGTTCTTTGGTGCCTGATGTCTGATCCCATCTGCACCTCATGATCACACAGGCTACTGTGCTTCCTCCATGTGGGCTTTCTTGATTCTCAGCTTGATGACTGCTTCAAGCCTTTAAGACCCCAGACACTAGATCCTTTGCCTCTTAATCTTCACTTGCCCCACAGAAGCATTCTGCTCAGCCACCTTCAAGTTAATCTGACCGTTGTTCTCACCCCGGACTCCTTCCTCCGGTTCCGCAGCTGCCATTTCACAAAAGAGGCACCAGCTCCACACAGGCAGCCCCCAGCAGCAGCTCCAGGAGGAGCAGAAGAAGGGGGCAGCCGTGGAGGAGGGAGAGGGGGCACCATTACCATTTAAATTTAAATTCTAAGAAGTCCTAGGGGAGCACAGTGGCTGAAGCCTTTGTCGTTCACCAGGAGCTCGGTGGTTTGACTCCACCGGCAGCTTTGCAGGAGAAAGCGATGGCCGGCAATCTGCTTCCGATCGAGATGACGAACTTAGAACCCCATGGGGCTGCTAGGCTCTGTACCACGGGGTCACTGTGAGCGGAAATCCCCTGAATGGCGATGTGTAGCTCTTCTTGGTTCATTTTAGTTTAAAGTCTAGCTCCGGAGAACATACACGATCGCAGGCAGGGCACTTTGCTCTGCTGGTTTCAGCTTCTTCAACCCCAAATGAAGAACGTGGAGGCGGTCGACGTTCCTCAAGCTTTAGCTGGGTGAAATAGAGGTTCCTGGGCCAGCCTGCAATGCCGATTCAGCAGGCCCGAGGTGGCCTTGAGAGTCCCAGTTCCTAGCGGTGGCCTGTGTGAGGACTGGTCCGGTCCAGGAGCTGGTCTGGGCACCCCTCCTGGCCTCTGCTTTCTTACCTGGGCATCTCCACAGGGAGAGCTCCCACGTGGACTGCCTTCGTTTCTCATGAATCGTGCACAAGCTCCTAGCATCTAAACCAGGCAGGAAGATTCTAGAAATAGATGCTGGGGAACTAATCAAAGGATCAAAGATATTCCTAAGGGAGACTGGGAAGCACAGAGGAGTTATTCCACACATGATGACTTTATCAGGTGTTGAAGTGCAATGTTCAACAGTAAAAACCCACTGCCACTCTGACTCATAGAGACCCTTAAGGGCAGGGTGCACCTGTCCCTTGGATATATATATATATATATATAAATATATATAAATATATATATATATATAAATATATATATATAAATAAAGTTTTATTGATTAAAATTCACATATCATATACTTCCACTGTAATGTTGCTTTTTAAAAGTCATATATATACACCATCACAATGAGTTTCCATGCTCTCTATTCATTCCTTGTCTGCTCTTCCATTCCCTTCATACACACATACACACACACACACACACACACACACGTCCCGATAAATAAGTACATCAGTTCTTGTCTCTAAGCATCCATTCATTCTGATTCATAAACTGAGCAGACTGACAGAAACAATAAAAATGCAAAACAGAAAGAGAAAAATATCTCAAAAGAACAATGAGTGATCCAAAATCACTGGCAAGGTGTGTGTAACAGGTCTGACAGGGACTGATCAAGAGTAATGTAACAGAAATTACTGAAACACATAAGAAGGATGTGCATGATAGTGAGATAAGAGGAAAATAAAAGGAAATAGAGGAAGGAACTGGGAGGCAAAGGTCATCCACAGAGGTCTAAATACAGGCATAAACATAGAAGACTATATTTATATATGATGATGGGGAAATAGATCTATCTATCTATCTATCTATCTATCTAATAGATCTATAACCCTATACTTATAGGGTTAGCATTAAGGCCCCAGATGGTCATTGACTCTCCACTCAAGTACTTCCTCAATTCAAGAACATTTTGTTCTATTAAATTGGCATTCCTTGATGCTCACCTTCCTGACACAATCACTGAAGACAAATGTGTGCACAAGCAAAAGTGGTGAAGAAAGCTACTGGTGCCCGACTATCAAAGATATATCATCTGGGGTCTTAAAGGCTTGAAAGTTATCAAGTGGACATCTAGCTCAGAAGCAACAAAGTCCATATGGAAGAAACACACCAACCTGTGTGGCCACCAGGGGTCAATGGAAACAGTTAGCAGTCATCAAAGAACAGAAGTCATATCATTGCATGCCCACCTTCTTGATATGATCACTGAAGACAAAAGGTGTGCATAAGCAAATGCTGTGAAGAAAGCTATGGTGCCTGGCTATCAAAAGATACAGTGCCTGGGGTCTTAAAGGCTTGAAGATAAACAAGCAGCCATCTAGCTGAGAAGCAACAAAGCCTACATGGAAGAAGCACATCAGCCTGTGTGACCAGGAGATGTCGGAGGAATCAGGTATTAGGCATCGATAATATAAAAATTATATCATTGTAAATGAGGGGAAGTACAGATTGGGGACCTACAGTCCATCTGCAGGCGAAGCAACATCCTCTTACAGAAGGGTCATGGGGAGGAGAGGAGCCAGTCAGAATACAGTGTAGCAATGATGAAATATGCAACTTTTCTCTAGCTTTTAAATGCTTCCTCCCTCCCACTATCATGTTTCTACTTTGCAAATCTGGATAGACCAGAGGATGTACACTGGTACAGATAGGAACCAGAAACATGGGGAATCCAGGACAGATGATTTCTTTAGGACCAATGATGAGAGGGGTGATACCAGGAGAGTGGAAGGAAGGTGAAGTAGAAATGGGGAACCGATCAAAAGGATTTACATATAACCTCCTCCCTGGGGTACAGACAAGAGGGCGATGGGCGAAGGGAGACATCGGAAAGTGTACGATATGACAAAATAATAATAATTTATAAATTATCAAGGGCCCATGAGGGAGCAGGGGGTGGGGAGGGAGTGGAAAAAGGAGGAGCTAATACCAAGGGCTTAAGTAGAAAGAAAATGTTTTGAGAAGGATGATGGCAACAAATATACAAATGCGCTCTGCATACAATGAATGTACGTACAGATTGTGAAAAGAATTGTAAGAACCCCCAGTAAAACAAAAGAGCTGAAAACAACTAGTGGCAGTGAATTTGAGAAAAAGAAAGAAAGAAAACATACGATAGAGTGAATGCCCAAATTTCTGATCTGCAATGAAAGTGAATTAATGATTCAGAAATGGCACAATATGGATGCAATGAAGACACGTACCTTCCATATGAAAATACATAAATACATATATTAAACCACCTTGCATTCCATTATATAATAGATATATTATATAATTATTCTATTCATATATGTAGATGTCAAGAATAATCAATTATATTGAGAAGGAAATCCCTAGAAATCCTAGCTGCTTGTCTGGGTTTTAGAGTCAGGTAAGTAAATGGAAGAAGATATCATTTTGGAAAGATAAGAATGCTCTGATAGCAATTTTAAGGATAATAATTACACAATATTGCTAATATACTTAAAATAACAAACTCACTTAAAGTCATGTTTTGTGTTTGTGGCGGTCATGCGCGTATGTTAATTTTATGATTGAGATGTAGGGGTGGAGTCTGGCCTGTTAATCTGGAGATAGCCATTGAATAGCCGATGAGGCCTCTATGTGGGCATGGCTTTCACCTGAGACTCCTGGGAAATCTCATGGTATTTCCCTCATGAAGATGAGAAGCTATCTTCCCCAGTTGTTGGGAGTTAGTTTCAGAGATGATTAATCACAGGTAACACAGAATGGCGGTGTCTGGGAGGCTGGAGTAGCCGGTGGAGAAACCACACGGCTTTGCCCTGATGACGACAGACCTCTGAAGCTGGAGTGGCATGCTGTTGATGGACCTGAGCCCTGGAAGCGAGGAGCCATGGGGAGACCCCTGCCAGTGCCAGGACTCTGCACCCACTGACTGTGACTTCATGAGTCAAAAGGAGACTTTATGGACTGTTTTCAGGCGTATGGGTTAATATCGGACTTGTGACTTTGAGCTGGACTGGGCTGGGCTGTTTTCTCAATGTCCTGTTCCTCTTGAATATAAACCCATTTCTTATAACCATATGCATGTCCTTGAATTTGTTCCTCTAGTCTACCCGGACTAACACAGTATCCTATGTGAATTACATTTCAATAAAATTTATTTTTAAGAAAAAATATAAAGATAAAACTAAACAGTCAGAAAGAAAAGACCACCAGCAATATAAAAAAGTCAGAGATGAAATTACTGTCGTGGAATAAGTGAGAAATAATTAATCCGGCTGAGCCCCGGTGGCGTAGTGGTTGTGCGTGGGGCTGCGGCCCACTGGGACGAAGGTTCATTTCCAGCAGTGGGACTGGGCCTCCTACTCCCACCACCGGAGAGCAATGATGCCAAAAAAAAAAAAAAAAAAAGAAAGAAATAATTAATCCAAAGTTAATTCAGGTGGGGTCCAGACTCTAACCTTTTAAGTTAAAGAATAACAGCAACAAAAGACTATAACTTTTTACTGGAGTAGAAAACCTGATCTTTCTCCCAAGGACTGGCTGGTGGTTTTGAACTTCTGATCTTGTGGTTAGCAGCCCAATGGGTAACACACCCTGCCCCCAGGGCTCCTAAAATGTAATGCAACTATTAAAAAGAAGTTTTAAAAATACAATGACTTGAGAAAATGCTCACAACATGATGTCAAGAGAAAGGAGCAAAATGCAAAACTGTCTTTAAGACAATCAACCCCTGGGTAGATAAAAGATGTGACCATCAAGAGAAGATATCCAAATGACCATTAAATATCTAGTCATCCAAGAAGTGCCTCTGTCAACTGAATAAGATGACCATAACACACCATCAGAAAAGGAAAAAGACAGCAAGGCAGATATGTGTAAAGTGTTCCTGAGGATGTGGAGGGACTGGGGCTGTCATCACCAGTGATGATGGCGGGTGCCAGGAAAAACTTGGACCAAATTGGTCCTACCACTTTGGAAAAATGTTCCACAGTTTCACCTACAACTGAACATGATATGGTGTGGCCCAGAAATCCCCTTCCTGTTACACTTTAAAAACCCGGTTCTTAGAATAAAACCCCTTCCCCATTCTGGGCTTCAGTTTCTCCTTCTGCGGCTTCATCTGGAGTGTCAAGGTCATTGTTTCGGTGGTAGCTGCCTACAGCCAATGTCGAGATGGACCCTGAAGCTGGGTCTACACTCAGAATGCAGGAATCAAGAATGGGGTCCTTGGCATGCCCAGTGTGGGCATTCTGAGAAAACAGCAATAGTTGTTCCGATATTATGCATTTTAAGAACCTGATGGGGTCTAAGGCAAGGTTTGTCCATCAGCTGACTGGAGGGACTGAGAGAGAACTCCCAGTGTCATCAGTGGGAGAGAGGCCTGGGACTTCTGAAGGCCTGAGCTGGGTCTGAAGGCGGCGGTTCCCTCTGTTCTGCTGACTGTTTCTTGTGGGAGTGGGATGCAGGTTGCTGGACATATATAAGGAGTTTCATGAGGAATTTCTTTTTGTGTGTGGGGGGGCATCACTGCCCTCTGGTGGTCGTGGGAGCTACCCAGCGCTGCTCCTGAGAGCTGCGGCTGGATTTGAACCGCCAAGCCCGTGGGCCGCAGTCCCGCACTCAACCACTTACACCACCGGGGCTCAGCCCTCATGAGGAATTTCTTGAATTTTAAAAAAGAAAAACATGCTTTGGGACTGGATATAGGCGCCCCTGGCCCTCTAAGGGCCCTTCCCACTCTGCCTTTCTCCCTATTGTTCCATTCTTCTAGTGAGGAAGCTGGATGCTTCACTTTCCTGAACGCACACGCACACATGCACACACACACACACACACACACTTCACAGGGTTTTCAATGCTGATGCTTTGGGAGTCAATTGCCAGGTCTTTCTTCCAAGGTGTTTCTGTGTAGACATAAACCTCTAAACTTTTGGTTGGCAACCCAGTGCATTGACCAATTTGCACCCCCTCCCCGCCTTGGGCTCCCCAAGATACCTAAGTAAAGGGAATGTTTGGCTTCACGTCCACTTCCAGATACTGCTGAAATCCACCAAGCCTGCCCAAATTTCATTAATCTCTTTAAAAAAAAAACAAACAAAATGCAACCGATTGTGGAAGTAAAGACAAGTGAGGTGTCCACAGAGGTGCCAAGTTTAAAAGAAAAAAAGAGATTGTGAGATGGATGAAATACAATGCAATCTACAATATAATACTATTTATGTTGGCTTTTGACGACCTGCACGTAGCAGGTGATGCAATGTATCTGCAAGGATACATTTAAAGTCACGAAGAGTTACCATACTTAAGGTGGACTCCCAGTGGAAAGTTACCTGTGATGATGGTGGGTCCTGGGAACAAAAGGAGGTTAAGGAACTCCATGTAGGAATGATGTGATTAAACAAAAGAGGCTGTACACACGGTACAATGACACAGACCAAAGACCCTGAAAGGAGCTTGCGTAAGATAAAGCCCATTTCTAAGAGTTCTCCTAAAAAAAGTAATAATCCAATTGCAAATGTTTTGGGAAAATAAAAGTGGCCTTGGATCCAACCACTGGCAATTAGTCACAGCTAGCTTTTAGCTGTGAGTTTCTCGGACTCTCTGGACCCCAAAGGTCCAGGCTAGGGGTACTGAGGGATCAGGCATGAAGGAACATTTTGAGAAATGAACTCAAGGGTTGATCAATATGATGCAACTTTGGAACTCAACTGTTTCTAGGAACTTCCCTGGTAAAGAAAGTCTATGTGAGGCAGTGGGGCTAAGAGTGGGGCAGGAGGGAGGCTGTCGGTCTTGGTCTCTGGGGTAGGCTGTGTCCACCTTCAGGTCCAGTGTCCGTGGGTAGCTGGATGGACTTCTTGCTTGCCCTTCCTTTCCCAGCTCCGCCCTGGTGGTCAGTAATCAACTCCATGGATAATGGCGTGACCAGTGTCCGAAGGCAGATGGGAACGCACGCGTTCACGGGCGGATAACACCCCACCGTCCAAAGGAGGACGGGGACGGGAACCTTTCCCAGGAAGAGACGGGATTCGAGAGTTCAATCTGAATCCCGGCCTTGACACTCCGCGAGCTGCAAAAACCATTCCTTTCAGAAGCATCTGCAAGAATTGAGCGACCGTGAGATCAAAGTTAAAGATGTCCCAAATGCCTGCCTTCTCCAAACTGCTGGAGCCCCTGTGCCATCTCTGACCTCAGCTCCCCTCTTCTGCTCGGGACACGCCCTCCAGCTTTGGCTGCCTTCGTTTGCTGCCCTGTCCCACAGAACTCCTGACTCATCACGGAAGTGGCGCCTGCCGTTGGGGTGGCGGTGGCAAAGCCCTGCCCACGCACAGGCCCGGCAGGTGTCTGGAGGCTCTCCTGACTCCTGTGCTTGCAGGCCTGATCAGCCCCAGTGAGCCGGCCAGAGGCCAGGCTGCTGGCTCACAAGGCTGTGGATCTAGACATGTCAGGTGACTGCTGGCTCACATTCCAAGAACTGGAGGCCAGAGGGTGACAAGCCGGAGGCCAGAGCTAGAGGGAACTTTGCCAGAGCGTTCCTAGATACTGGATACAGACCGTACCCTCAAGGACACTTGTCTTCCTGGAGTCACTCTTTCTATCCCATTGGAATCTGGCTTCATGAACGGCTCCCATGAAACTCTATCAATGGCCTCGAGGCACGTCACGAAACATCTGTCCAATGATGCCCGGTATTTCTGCCAAACGACTGATGGTCCTGGCTCCGGCAAGTTGAGCTATACCTTTAGTAATGGCAGGCCCCATACATTTTATTTGCATTAGCATTAAATTGGCGGCCCCAGCGTGTGATTGACACAGCCCCACCTGAGCATTGTGTGGGGGCCACCAGCTTTGGCTAGCGGAATCGCCATCAGAAACTCATGGTTTGGTGCTCAGGGCACAGAGCGGCAGCATCCTCTGGGCCTAACTGCTCCTGGAGGAGCAGACACTTTTGTCTTGGAAGAAGGGCAGGAAGTGAGAAACAGGAGACTTTGCCCCACTTCCTCTGTCCATGTGCTCGGCAGAGATGGAATGGCCCAGTGGCTGCAGCAATAACCTGCCCCGTCGTCATAAATCTCACTTCTTACTCTGTTGCTGACAGTGCTGTTTGGCTTCAGGGGCTACACCGGGCAGAATGGCCGCCGGCTCCCTGTCACTTTATGTATCGACAATGGTGCTTGAGGTTATGGGGAAGCCAGAGGTCTTTGACCTGTTCAGGGGCCCGCATGGAAGCCGGGGGGACCATAGGTCACAGAGAACTGGGACCAGGAGGAGTCAGCCTACGAAGGAATGGATGGCGAGGAGGAAGGGGACGGCACCCTCCTTCCACCCTGACCTCTCTCCCCACCTGCAGGACTGTGGGGGTTCCCAGGGGCTGGGACCAAAGGGAGGGCTGAGGACAAAGGGCAGAGCCCAAAGGGGCAGGGAGAGGAGAAAGCAAACAAAGAGAAACCCAAAGCCAAGGTCCCAAGAAAGGAAATGGGTCAGAGGGAGGTGCTTCCAGTTGCCTCTCTGGCTGGGTCACTGGTGCCGAAGGGCCAGCAGCT
Organism: Nesogale talazaci; assembly: GCA_004026705.1. Taxonomy (NCBI): domain Eukaryota; kingdom Metazoa; phylum Chordata; class Mammalia; order Afrosoricida; family Tenrecidae; genus Nesogale; species Nesogale talazaci. The sequence continues at coordinate 24,166 of PVJH01024592.1, forward strand.
GCAGTTTCCACTCGGGGCTGATGCCAAAGCGGCAGACTGGCTCAACACGCTGACCCAGAAGGGCCGGTCACTCCGTTGGCTCCTCCTGGGCCTGGCAGTCTCGCCATTGACTCCTGGACTCTTCTCCCGTAAAGAGGAGAGGATGGGACAGGCTTTATGATTCTGAGGGTCGGTGCGAGGCTGTTAGGCACACTCCTGCCCTCAGAGTGTCTGCAGTCAGGGGAAAGGTCTTCCTTCTCTAGTGTTGCACCCCTATAACTACCCCGGGGGTGGCTTTAAGGATTTTCTCACAGTGCAGGAGCCTCGAAGGTCCCCTGGGTGTCCTGGAGGAAGGTCCTTGTCTTGAACTTGTGCTCCTGGGTGATGTTCCGGCCTTGGCATCTCTCCCTCCTCAGCACTCTATCTCTCATTTGCTTTGTAAAAATCATTTTATTGGGGCTTGTACGACTCTTATCACAATCCATACTTTCATCCATTGTGTCAAACACATCTGTACATTTGTTGCCATCATCGTTCTCAAAACATGTTCTATTTGAGCCCTTGGTATCAGCTGCTCATCTTTTCCCTCCCTCTCCACGCCCCCATGAACCCTTGATAATTTATAAATTATTATTATTTTGTCACGTCTTACACGGTCCAGTGTCTCCCTTCACCCACTTTTCTGTTGTCTGTCCCACAGAGAAGAGGTTATAGGTAAATCCTTGTTATCGGTTCACCCTTTCTACCCTACCTTTCTTCCACCCTCTCGGTATCATCACTCTCACCACTGGTCCTGGAGGGTTCCTCTGTCCTGGATTCCTTGTGTTTCCAGTTCCTATCTGTACCAGTGTATATCTTCTGATCTAGCCAGATTTGTAAGCTAGAACTGGGATCTTGATAGTGAAAGGTGGTGGTGGGGGGGAAGTATAAAGAACTAGAAGAAAGTTGTATGTTTCATCGTTGCTACACTGCACCCTGACTAGCTCATCTCCTCCCAGAGACTCTTCTGGAAGGGGTTGTCCAGTTGCCTACAGATGGGCTTTGGGTCCCTACTCTGCACATCCCCTCATTCACAATGATATGATTTTTTTTTGTTCTTTGATGCCTGATCCCTGCTGCCTTGGAAAACTCGTGATCACATAGGCTGGTGTGCTTCTTTCATGTGGGCTTTGTTTCTTCTCAGCTAGATGGCCGCTTGTTTACCTTCAAGTCTTCAAGACCCCATACGCTATATCTTTTGACAACTGGGCACCATCAGCTTTCTTCACCACATTTTCTTATGTACCCATTTGTCTTCAGGGATTGTGTCGGGAAGGTGAGCATCATAGAATGCCAGTTTAATAGAACAAAGTATTCAGGGCCGAGCCCTGGTGGTGTAGTGGTTGTGCGCAGGGCTGCGGCCCACTGGGATGGAGGTTCAATTCCAGCTCCACAGGAGCAAATGCTGGGCCTCCTACTCCCACCACCAGAGGGCAGTGATGCAAAAAAAAAGGAAAAAGAATAAAGTGTTCTTGCATTGAGGGAGTACTTGAGTGGAGGCCCAATGTCCATCTGCTACCTTAATACTAAACTTATAAATATATGCACATAGTTCCATTTCCCCATCATCATATAAAATATATTTACACGGCTGAGCCCCGGTGGCGTAGTGGTTGTGCACGGGACTGTGGCCCACTGGGACGGAGGTTCAATTCCAGCAGTGGGGCTGGGCCTCCTACTCCCACTGCCGGAGAGCAGTGATGCCCCCCCCAAAATATATATATTTATATATATTTACATATGTACATGCCTGTATTTAGACCTCTATGCATGCCCTTTTCTTCCTAGCTCTTTCCTCTAGTTCCTTTTATTTTCCTCTTGTCCCACTATCATGCTCAGCCTTCATTTGGGTGCCAGTAGTTCCTCTCAGTTACATGGCCCTTGATCAAGCCCTTCCAGGCCTCTTACATCCTCCTCACCACTGATCTTGGACCACTTGCTGTTCCCTTGTTGACACCACTTCCTGTCCCCCACCTTCCCCTCTCCTATGTCCCCCCTCAAACCATCAGTCCCATTATTTTCTCCTCCATATTGTTTATCCTGCCTATCTTATCTAGATAGACCTGCGGAGATAAAATATGCTCAAAAACAAGACAGAGCAAAATACAGCAACATAAGAAAACAACAACAACAACAACCAATGACAAAGAAAAGAAAAGAAAGGCCTGTACATAGTTCAAGGTCTGTTGTTGATCTTTAGGAGTGTTTTCCGGTCTAGACTGATGGGGTGCCATGCCCTGGTACCACAGTCTATTTTTGGTCCTCCCTCAGGACTTCCTTGCTCGGCTCCCCTTGCTGTTCTGTTGCACGCCCTTAGTGTTTTGCCCCAGCGTGGTAGGGATAGACTGAGGGCAATTACCACACTGTCTCCAGTGTTGTCCCCTGTAGGGCTATGAGGTCAGTGAGGAAGTCGTGTCTTATAGTGGGGCTGAGCATATGGTTCCCTCTGTGCATTGGCTATTCTGAGCAGAGAGATCATCCACAAGGCTTGGTGGGCCAGGATGTGCACCACTCTCTCTTCCTCCCCCTTCATTTGCACCTGTGTGCTCTGATCAAACATGTCCCTCCTCCTGAGCTGTACCTTCAGTGATGTTTTCTGAAGTACACTGTTCTGGGGGGAGGGGAGGCTGTCCACGTAGTTGGGATTGGGGCCAGTCCCTCAGTCCTCTCTACTGGTTCCCTGCTTCATGCCAGTCTGCTGCATTCACATCTTGGAGCACCATGTTGAAGTCTGGTTCTTCTTTCCCTGTGGAGATATAAACAATAAACAATATCCTCCCCTTAGATGGGTTAGTGTTCTGTTCCCCCACTACCGCTTTCTTTCTTTTCCTTTTCTTTTTCTTTCTTTTTCTTCTTATTCTTCCTCCTCCTCCTCCTCCTTTTTAGTTGGCTATCACATGTATCCCTGGATTGGGTCTGGCCCCTGCCACACTACCTGGATCTCACCCCAGGAATGTTTGTATACAATAGTTTTTTCCCTATCCCCCTTCTCCTTTTTTTTTTAAAGCTTAGATCAGTAGACTGATGTTGTACTTGTCCTTTTGTGCTTGGCTTACTCCACTTAGCCTAGTTTTCTCCAGTTCTTCCCATGCAGCAATGTGCTTCATGTGTTCATCACTGATTTTTAGCGATGCGTAGTACTCCATAGTTTTTTAATCCATTTGTCTATGGATGGAAATCTGGGTTGTTTCCAACTCCTCGTATTTGTGACTGGTGCTGCGATGAACATTGGAGCACAAATGTCTGGTTTATTTCTTGCCTCTTCTGGGTAGATGCCCAGTAGGGGGGATTGCTGGGTTGTTTGATAGCTGAGTTTCCATTTGTTTTAGATATCAGCAATATGAGTGTGGCAGTCACTGATCTGTGCCAATTTCAGCACTGGGATGGAGTCTAGCCTGTCAATCTGAAGATAGCCAATGAGGCCTCTTTATGGGCATGGCTTTCTCCTGAGAATTCTGGGAAGTCTCGCAGTATTTCCCAATTGGAGGTGAGAGACTTCATTCAGTTCCTTGGGGACGCACAACTGACAACATGGCAGCAAGCTGACAGACCCTGAGTCCTGGAATCTGGAGGAGCCCGAGGAGAAGCCACATGGGCTTACCCTGATGGAACCAAAACCTCAGAAGCCGGAAAAGTGACAGAGAGACCCCGCCAGTGCTTGGATACTGAGCCCTGGAAACGAGGAGCCATGGGGAGACCCCTGCCAGTGCCAGAATGTTTCTACTGCCACTGGATACACACTGGCCCATGTGCACCCACTGACCCGTGATTGTCCTGGTGTCATCACATGTGCTTTGTGAGTCGGAAGAAGACTTTATAGACAGGTATCAGACATAGGGGCTAATATGGGACTGATGACCTTGGACTGGACTGGGTTGGGATGCTTTCTCATTGTTCCATTCCTCTTGTATTTAAACCTTTCCCTTTATATCCATATGCGTGTTTATGAATTTGTTTCTCTAGTCTACCCAGACTCACACATTGAGTACAATCTTCTTTAATTTATTTATTTATCTATTTATTTTTGGCATCACTGCTCTCCGGTGGTGGGAGTAGGAGGCCCAGCCCCACTGCTGGAATTGAACCTCCGTCCCAGTGGGCTGCAGTCCCGCACACAACCACTACGCCACCGGGGCTCAGCCTAGCACAATCTTCTTTAGAGCTCAAAAGAGATGGTTTAAAAAACGCACTCTCGGGCTGAGCCCCGGTGGTGTAAGAGGTTGAGTGAGGAACTGTGGCCTGCGGGCTTGGTGGTTCAAATCCAGCGGTGGCTCTCAGGAGCAGCACTGGATAGCTCCCACGACCACTGGAGGGCAGTGATGACAAAAAAAAACACACTCTCCATTAATCTTGCCTTATTAACATAACAAAGGGGATCATGGCCCCAGCCTTGCTGTTGCTTCTGGCCCTCAGTTCAGCATGCAAACCAGAAGGAGACACAGTCTGGCCCTACACTGTCCTCACAACTGTTCTGTTTCAGGTTCTTGTTATAGTCACTGTGTCATTCCATCTCCTTGAGGGTAAGGGTCTCTCCTCATCACATGGACAGAGTATCTGAGATGAAGTCTGTTTCTCACTTCAAAGAAGTGTACTGACTACACTTCATCCAAGACAAACGTGCTTGTTCTTCTGACAGCCCACATTACTTTCACTACATTTCACCAGCACCACAATCCAAATGCATCCAGTCTTCTGCTGTCATGCCTATTCCAATTTTCACATGCCAAAGAGACCATCGGAAATACCCGGCCTTGGGTGGGGCACACACTTGTTCTCAAAGCGACCTCCTCGCTCTTCAGGACTTTATAGAGATTTTGTGCAGCAGATTTGCCCAGTGCAATCAATGTCATGTGACTTCTTGACAGCTGCTTCTACCGACATTATGGGTCTGTGTCAGTCCGGGTAGACAAGAGAAGCAATTCATAAACACTCACATGTGCATAACAAAGAGTTTTATATACAAGAGCAACTCTATGTTAAGAAAACAGTCCAGCCAAGGTCATAAGTCTGATATTAGCCCATATGTCTGATACCAAGCTACAGAGTCCTCTTCATGAAACACATGCAACACTCATGAAACACTCATGAAACACATGCAACGATGCCAAATACAGAATGATTACAAGCCAGTGGGTAGAAAGTCTTTGGATCCAGTGGCGTTGTAAGCATCTCAGCGCTGTCAGAGGTCTCTGTGGCTGCTCAGGCTTCAGAGGTCTGGTCACATCCATGTCTGGCTCAGGGCTCGAGAGTAGGTCCATGTGGCTTCTCCTCAGGGACACCTCGCAGGAAGTCAGCCTTGTCAGTCGAGTCTCCATGAGTGAGTAGCCCCTGTTTCCAAAAAGTACCAGAATCCTCAGAGGAGAAGGCCACGCCCACACAAAGGTCTCACTGGCTACCTCCAGATTGACAGGCTAGACGCCACCCCTACATTCTTCGTCCTCACACTGACAAACGATTGCATAGCTCCCACAGGGTCCAAGCATGATGGGCTCCTTGATGCTGTCAATCTTTCTCTGTCTATCACCATATTGTCTCCTGGTCCAGCTGTGAAGTGTTGGTGGTGATGGTGGTTTTAGGTGCCAACCAGTCGGTTCCAACCCACAGGCACCCTACCTGGCCTCGATCCTTGAACCTTGATCAGCAGCAGCAGGTGCTGCAAGTCCCCCTCACGTTCAGCAGGCAAGGCTGTGTCATCTGCACCTCTCAGGCTGTTAATAAGCTTCCTCCAATGCGGATGCCTCATTCCTCTTCATATACTCCTGCTTCTCCAGAGGATACAACGCAGACACACGCTTTTCCTGATCTTACACCGTGCAGTATTCCCCTGCTCTGAAAGCACACCTGCCTCTGGTTCCATGTACAGGGGCTGCATGAGCACAATGAAGTGTTCTGGAAGTCCCTTCTTCCCAAGCCTGTCTGTAAGACTGAATGCTTTTCCACAGTCCATGAAACACCGGCAAGCATCTTTCTGGTATTCTCTGCTTTTAGCCAAGACCCAGCCAGAGTCTGCAGTGATAGGCCATCTTCCATGTCCTCTTTGGAATCTGGTCTGAACTTCTGGCACTCCCCTGTCAATGTACTGTGGCCACCGTTGTTGATCTTCAGCAAAGTGTTACTTGCATGTGACATCAGTGATCTTGTTCTATGGGTCACCTTTCTTTGGAGTGGATACAAATATGAATCTCTTTCAGTCTGTTGGCCAAGCAGCTATCTCCCAAATTTCCTGGCACAGAAGAGTGAGTGCTCCCAGTGCTTCATCGGCTTATTGAAAGATATCAATTGGCATTCCATCAATTCCTGGAGCCTTGTTTTGGGCTAAGGTTTGCTGTATAGTTTGGCCTTCTGCCTTTAGCCCCATTGGTCCATGCTCATAGGCTACCTTTTGAAATGACTGAAGGCTGACTTGTTCTTTTTGGTTCAGTGACTCTCTGTATCCTTTCCATTTTCTTTTGATGCTTCCTGTAGCATTCACTATTTTGCTCATAGAATCTTTCAAGACTGCAACTTGAGGCTTGGGTTTCTTCTTTAGCTCTTTCAGTTGCAGATATGCTGAAATGTAGACGTATTTATGTATAGTTGTACACAAACATATGGAACTCATTTTTAAAATTAGCTGAATGTTTTAAACGAAGAAAGAAATCATACTGACATATCTACACAATGAAATCGAGTTGTTGGAAATAATCTCTACACCAAGGCTCTTGGGTACCTTTGCGCAAGCGAAAATTCCCTTCCATTGGAAGCCTTAGATTTCCATAGTCTTCCTTCTCCAGCTTCTTCTTCTGCGTCTTGTGGCAGGCTGGAATGCTCAGAGCTTTCAGGATGACTTCAAGATTAGAAATCAGAGGACTTGGACTCCTGCCTCACCCTGACTACCTGAGTGATTGCGAGCAAGACAATTTGACAAACAGAACCTCAGTCTTCCTGTTTACATAGCAGAGCTGCCATAACTAGCATTTTTTGCTCTTGTTGTTTTTGTGGGCATCACTGCCCTGGTGGAAGGAGGAAGCCCAGCCTTGCTCCTGGAGAGCTGCTGCTAGATTTGAACCGCCAACCCAGTGGATTGCAGTCCCACACAAACCCCTGTGCCACCAGGGCTCAGCCCGTAACTAGCATTCATTAAGTGCTTTCTGCATCCCAAGGGCTAAACCCTTTAAGGACATTTATCTTCACAACCACCCAATGAGGCAGGAATAGTATTACCTCTGGGTTACCGATGAGGAAGCTGGTTCCGAGGTAGCAATGGTCACCCAAGTTCGGCATCTTCCTAGGGGCCGTGCTGGGATGCCAAGTCAGGCCAATTGGCTCTGATCCGGTGGGGGATACATTCAGTTTCCTGCCAGAAGCTTGGGAAAGGGCTTTTGAAGACAAAAGCGGTGCGGGCAAGATGAGGAAACATTTTGATAGTTATTTGCAACTGCCTTAAAGTAAATGGCCTGTTCTGTCTCACATGACAGAGTGTTGTCCCTATTTCTGGAACAACGATCACGGTTCATTCCCATCAAGTGTGCACATCTTAATTCATCTCTGAATTAAGGACCAATGCTGCATCTAACTCAGGACCGAGGACGGAAGTGGAGCTCGGAACCACTGGGTAGCAATAACCAATGACACAATTCAAAATCATTGAAAAGTAAAGTGACCAGACGTCCGCTTTATAACAATTTAACAATGTCCTGCGGCGTTTTAAAATTAAAATAAATATATTACAATACTGTTTTTGCATTCTATGAAAATTTTTGTTGCTCCATATAGAACAAATTTTTTAATCAAGAAGCTCCCTCTCCTCCCCTCGAGTCAATGGTGTCCTACTTAAAATCTGGTCATTTTATTGAAAAGGCAAACAAACCACACTTACTGGTTTGATAGAGACTCCTTTGGCCCCCCTCCCCACTCTCCCCCCACACCGAGATTACTGGTCAGCAAAGACCAGCCAGGTGGACAACACTGCTCCTCGGAACCATCAACTCTCTGAGCCGGAGAGTGCAGCCTGGCTCAAAAACAAAGCTCATGGGTAGGAAGGAAAGGAAGGTCACATGGAAATGGGAATCCAGAGGAGCAGTGGGAACCGTGCTGTCCCATTGAGGGGATCGCAACTCATGTCACCGCACGAAGTGCGTGTTCACTGTTGAATGGGAGACGAATTGGCTTTGCTCTGTGAACTTCCCCCCAAACCACAGGAAAATGTCAAAAATAAATAAATAAATAAATAAATAAATAAATAAATAAATAAATAAATAAAGCCAGGCTAATGTCTCTGAGAGGATTCTGGCTCACGGCGCCCCGTGCGTTACACTGTAGAACTGCACCCCGCATCTGGTTTTTCAAGCCGGATCTCTAGAAGCCTCTGGACGTTTGACTGCCAGCTGGCACGCCAAGGTCATCCTAGCCACACATAAAAACCGACCGAAAAAAACCCAACCACCGTCGACACACGCGTGAACAGAAAAGGTTTCCACCATTCCTCACGCACTTGTAAGCCCTCCCCGGTTTCTATTCCGGGCCTCTAAACCCAACCCAGAGTTTTCTTTCTGCGGAGTCCGCTCCCAAAAGAGCGGGGAGAAAGAGAAGCCCGTGATCTGGAGATTTCATCGGGAGCTTCCCGACACAGTCCCATGTGGAATGGGGGGCTGGCTCCTCCTGGAAAGGTGAAACTCCCAGGGGTTGGGAGGCGCTGGGGGAACGGGTTTGCACAAAGC
>PVJH01024593.1:0-32857 GCA_004026705.1 Nesogale talazaci
CACATAAGTTGCAAACACTTCATGCTTTCAATATATATTGCTGTCAGGAAATACTAGAATCAATTAAATAATATGTTTTGGATGAATTTTAAAACCCAAACTTTGAAGAAAAGAATAAAAATAATATAAAGAGAAGGTAATTATATAAATAAGACATAATGTAAATAAGAGGTAATTGTATCTAATTAAGCTTTAGGTAAAACTTAAACTCTGCACATGAACTGTATTTAATGAAGCTTTCCTTTTAAAAAATCACTGAGGGAACTTAAAGGGAGTCATTTTCTTAATCCATTTGTATAATGTTGCCTTTGTTGAAATAAAGGCATTATTGAGGCACTATTCAAAGATAAAGTAAGCAAAACCATAACACTTTTATTCCAAACATTTGAGTAACCCTTGAGTTGGGTCAGTTCCCAGTTCACGACTCAGGTATCAGTCTGTAGCATGATCCACTTTTGCTTTGCACTGTTTTCTTTCCCAGTGTTTTGAGGGAATTGGTGTTCCTTACAACATTTAAAGAGAGCAGAGTCTGTTTCCCAAGTGCCTTATAATTACTTTTTAAATGCAATATGCTACTTAGAAGAGGGTTAGTTCCAAGTTTAGTAACTTTTTCCTCATTAAGCAAATTCATCTTTCAGCACATTAGAGCAATGGAGAGTGTTGGCCTTAGCCCTGGGTGGGGTAGGGTAGGGTGGAGAAACGGGGTGGGGGTGGGGTGGTTTAGAAATGACCTGATTGCTTTCTGCAGACTATGCAGGCATCCTAAGGGAACGACTTGGATGAGCCTGATCCAGGCAACATCAAATTTCATTCAGTGTTACAAATTCTCATATTTGAAGTTTATTTATGGGATGTTGGGTTGCTTGCATTTATATTTTCTTGAATTTAATATTTAAATTACAAGCTATAGTCCATTGGATTTTAGAGGTCAGAGGCACCTCTATGATCTTTGCTCCTCTTTATAATTTTCAAATCTTGCTGATAAAAAACATAGTTCATAATTTCCCAGAAACACAGTCATGTAGTAGTAGAGTATACCATCCCTTACAAATTGGATAATAGGCCTTTGTTAATTTTAAAATAAAGGACCCTGTTGGGGCAGAGTCTGAGAGCTCAACTGTTAAATACGAGTTCTGTAGTTCAGATCCACCAGATGTTCTGTAGGATAAGGATGACAGCTTTTATTTTTAAAAATTGCAATTTTGGAAAAGTTCATGGTCTGGTTCTATTCTATTCTCTCAGGTCACTGTGAACCAGGATTCACTTTATAGTCATGGGCTTGATTTTGGTTTTAAGGGCTCTAAAATTACACTGGTTTGATTTGTTTTTCTTTTTGTTGTTGTTGTTTTGTCTTGTTGTGCTGACAAGTGAAAACATGCCCTGCAGTATTGAGGTGTGCAACATCACTGGGGGGTGGTGTGAGGTGTCTTGGCATTTCGTTGGACTCAGAGCAACCATGTGCATGCTGGAACGAAACCCAGCCTGGTCCTGCCCCATCTCCACAGCTGTCCTACGTGAATCCATCGTCACAGCTTCTGAGTCAGATCGTCTTATTAAAATGCTTCCTCTTTTTGTGCTGCCACACCTTCTGACCAAATATGATGTTGTTTTTCAGGGATCGGTCTCTCCTAACATGTCTAAAGTCCCTGAGACCAAAGCTTGCCATCCTTGCCTCTAAGGAGCATTCTGACTGTCCTTCTTCCAAGAAGGATTTATTCATTCTTTTGGAAGTTCCTGGACTTTCAATGGTTTTTGCCAGCCCCACAGTCCAAATGAATGAACTCTTTTTCAAGCAACCTTCTTCAATGGCCAGTCTTCACAGGCATATAACACTGCCACTCAGTGCCATCAATATGATGCCAGATCATAACCACCCTAGAGAACAGAATAGAATAGCCCCTGTGGGTTTGTGAGCCTGTGAAAGTCAGAAGTCCCATCTCTACCCCACCAAGGGCATCATAGGCCATTGAAAGTGCCTTGGTTTGTATCAGTGCACCTTAGCCCTCAAAGTCACATGGCGCCTTTCAACACTTTAAAGTGGGCTAGTGCAACAGACTAGCTTAATGCAATAATGATTATTATATCTCTTGTCTGTGCCTCCATGAATATTGATTGTGGACCCAAGCAAGGTGAACTCCTTGATAATTTCAATCTTTTCTCCATTTATCAATTCTTGTTTTCTTTACATTAAAATGCAGTTTGTACTGAAGTTTGCAATCCTTAATCTTCATCATCAAGTGCTGCAAGTCCTTCTCATGTTTGGCAAGCAAGGGTGTGTTCATTAATAAGCTTCCCTCCTAACCTGATGCCACACCCTTCTTCATATAGTCCAGCTTCTCTGGAGATTTGCTCAATATACAGATTGAATATACAGAGAGAAGATATAATCCTGACATATACCTTTACCATTTTAAACAGTGCAATGTTCTCTGTACAGGTTCTGTTGTCAAAACTGCTTTCTGATCCATGTACAAGCTATGAATGAGCACAATGAAGTGTTCTGGAATTCTCATTCTTCTTAAGCCTATTCCATAATTTGTCATCCCTGTTGTGCCTCTGCATATTGAAGCTCATACATCACTGCTATGTCCCACGGCAGCCATTTTGAAATTTGCAGTAATGCTTATGTTCAAACAATGAGGACAATTATTGGTGATTATGATTGCCAGGCCACATTAAAAGATTTTCTTTGTTTATAATATCTTTGCATTGTTCTCTTTATTTTTAAGATAAAGAGTTGTTCTCTTTTGTCTACTACCTTACATACCTATAGGAGTACCTGTTATAAAGGCATACCTGTCACACAGTAGATATTTGAAATATTCAAAGTTAAATGGATGTGCAGTTTAAATAATCCATGGCTTCAAGACACAACTACATTTAATAAACTAGTTAGTTCATTTCTAATGGACTTCAATAATACAAGAAAAATTCATCGCAGATATTCTTTAAATGAGAAAGACAAAGAGGGAAAGGGGACTAGCAATTACTGAAAACACTGTGTGTTACATGTCATGCTAAGAAAATGTCCCTTTTTCTCAGAGAATATGTTCATCTTTACCTTTAGAGAGTTGCCCTTACTTCATTTGACAGAAAAAGTAATTTAATTTTAGAGAAGGCTATGGACAAAGAAATGCTAGAATTTGCAACTGGGTTTCCTGATAGTATTGTATTTATTTGTAATTGTAATAAGAAATTGTATTTCTTATTATAATCTGCATTTTCTGGACTATGAGAAGGAAGCTCTGGAGACATAGTGGGTTGTACGTTAGGCTACTAGCAGAAAGATTAGCAGCTTAAAATCCCCAGCCACTCCAAGAGAGGAAGATGAGGTTTTCTACTTGAGTAAAGATTTCCAGTCTCAACTATGTGCAGGAAGAGTTCCAATCCGTCCTCTAGAGTCATATTCAACACAATGACAATGAGTTTGGTTGAGTGTTTGGTATAAAAGACTCTTTCTCTTCAAAATAGTAACTTATTTCAACTTAAAAGGAACTTTACATAAATAGTTACACAATCACCCACTCTTTAGGGAATATTTTGATATCAACCCATTTATTCTAGCTTTATTAAACTAAAGCAAATCCACTACTATTAAATGGATTTTTACTGAGAATACCTTTTATTAGGTAGGTATAAAAGATATTTTTCCCTTTACCACTCACCTTTTCTGACAGCTTCTGTCTGTAGACATCTAAGAAACTCCCTAACACTTTTTTTCCCCATTGATATCCTAAAGCAGGATACCAGTTAAGCAAAAAGTGCAAGGTGAACTTACACAAAATCTATGATTGATAAGAATAAGTGAATAAAGAGAGTAACTTTGCAGCGTATTTGCTGCAGCTCTCTGAGATGTTTCTAGTCATCCACCATACCCTCTTTTCTTTAGTACACACTCCATTGACTTCGTGAGCTTTCTCTTCTGACAATCTCTCTCCAAATAATTTCTTCTTGGTAATCTTGAAATTAATTGCTTTCATTCAAACGCTGCTTTTGCATTCTGATTCGAAGATAGTTATACTTTACTGACCCTATATAACTAGGAAGTCCAAAGAGGCTAACTAAGAGTTTACATACCTCTGCTTGAAACATTTGCTAATTAAAAACCAGAAATAAACACATTACTATGGATTGTAGCTAGGTTAAAATGATAACAACAAGAAATCCCATTACAGAAACAATAGATAATGCATCATGATAAATGATGAAAATATTAAACTTGTGAAGAATTTCACTTTGTGTGGATCCACAATCAATGCTCATGGCAGCAATAATCAAGTGAGCAAATAATGTATCGCCCTGGGCAACCTACTGCACAAGGCTTCTTGGAATTGCTGGAGGGCACGACTGTCACCTTGATGACAAAGGTGCACCTGACACAAGCCATGGCTTTTCCAACCACTTTAGATGCATGTGGAAGTTGAACACAAATAAGGAAGACTACAGAAAAATTGAAATGTTTGGAATTGGAATTATGGGTTTGATGAGGAATATTAGTAGTTTCATAGAATGTCAGAAGAATCTTTCTTGGAATAAATACAACCAGAATGCTCTTTACAAGGGCAGATGGCCACTTTGTCTCACAAACTTTTAACATGGAATCAGGAGACATAACTTGGAAAATGACATCACATTGGAAATTGGAAGGTCAGCAAAAGAGATGAGAACCCTCAACAAGACAGATTGGCCTAGTGACTGCAACGGGCTGAAGAGCGACTGCAATTTTGATGACTGTGCGGGACTGGAATTCTGTTGTTTATAGAGCCTCTGCATTGATGCTGAATGAGTAGCATCTAACAACAATACCTCATGGAAACTTTGCTGCTTAGAATCACCTAGAAATACGGGGAAAGAAAGGCTTGGAGAGCTAATATCACCACCGCCAAAACTTCCATGGAGTACAGTTCTACTCGGCCACACTTGAGGTCACCAGGAACTGGCATAAACTCAATGCCAAGTGGTTATCTACAAATAAAGAAAGACAGGTTTAGAGAAAATTCAATTTTCCTTAATCAGGGTGAGTAAACTAGCACCTTTAGCCTGTTTCCTGTCTCATTATACATCTTACTTTCTGTGAATGTGTCCAACTCAAAAGCAGGGAAACTAAACCCGTGTTTATTACTTCGGCTAGATAAATTTCGGCTCCAAGTAGTCTTCTGTTCCTCCCAGAGCTCATGTATTTTCATGACAAATGATACCTGGTTCCAAAACCCCAAACACAAACCCACCACCATCGGATTGATTCCATCTCAACTGAAGACTTTAAACAAAACAGGATCTTTCTGAGACTAGCATGTTTAAAATTACACCCACTTTTAATATGCTATTAAATTCAGCTATCTGTTTTCACTGAAGATGAAATACACAAATATACAACTGTGAATGGAATTTTAAGCAGTAGTTTGCCCCTTATTAAATAAAACATTGTGAGTCTTCAGGGACTGGACTGAACCTAGTCACTCTTTTGTCCCAATTTTCACTCCCCAACACCCTGTTTGCTCTGGCTGGTGTGGCCTGACATTGTAGCCTTGACAGGGAAAGCTTTTTACTCTCCCTGAATGCAATGTCATACCCCACAATTATTATTACTAGGCCTGCTGCTTTCGTGTTCTTGCTTCTTTTCAAAGTTTGAATCTTCTACTTTTCTCCAGTTCTCCTGACATTCATCTCAGTAGTTTTTTGAGCTCTCATATGTTCTGGTATTCCACAATGCCTGGTACTTTGGCTTGTCTCTTCTGGTGACATGGTCATGCTCTCAAAATGCTTCCAGCATCCAAAATCAGGAGGAATGTCTTCTTCTGGTTTTAACTGTAGGTTTTTTCTGACTGTGTAATTTTCTCTTTCTCTTTCCTCCTTTCTAATCATGTTACTTTGATCTATGGACTTTTTAGCTGAAACCATCGGTTTTATTTACTAATGTGGTTTACTGAATTCCTGTATTAGACTGTAAGTTTCAGGAAGGCAGTGTGGTAGTTCCATAATCTCTTGTCAATTTGAGTTGTATCAATAAAAGAGTGGAGTTTCGTCTGTCAACCAGGGTGCAGGCTGGTGACTTCATTTGGAGTTGCTAAGGTGATAAATAGCTCACAGGAGGTGACCCACACACTCACTTCCTGTGAGATATTTCTATAGAAAAGACACATGGAGTTATGCTAGAGTCCTGGAGCTGAAGGACCCACAGGGAGACTCCTGCCACCACTGAGATGCTTCTACTGTCACTGGATCCACAAGACTTCCCTCTGGCTGGCCTTTGATCTTCCTGCATTCAGTGCCATTGCATGCATTTCATGAGTCTGAAGAGGAATTTATAGGTTAATATTGGACACATGGGCTAATATTGGACATATGGACTAAATCTGGACTGGGCTGGGTTATTTCTCAATATTCAATTGCTGTTGACTATAAAGGTCTGTCTTATGTACGTATGATTGTTTTTGAATTTGTTTCTCTAGTCTGCCCAGAATAACACAGACAGGAAGGAGATATTTCTTGCTCTCTACTACATATCTCTGTCTTTCTATCTGCCCTGTCAAAAAAGCAGATGCTTAATGGATATTTGTTAAATAAAACATGCTTTTTTGTAAAATTTTCAATCATTTTTCTCTTTAGAAATTATTTCAATGGTACCAGAGCATAGAATAATTCACTCATTTCCTGGAAAACAAGTGAAATACCAGAGAAGACAAAGTCAGATCTGTTCTAGTCCCATGACTGCATTGTAGAGAATTGTGCCTGCTTGCCCGCCTTCTGAAGCTAATCACTCCACCTAGCAATCAGCAGGCTTTCTAGAACAATAGCAACATGGAATACAAATAGGAACTCAACACTTCCTTAAAAACGTGATGTTTAAGATTTACTTTATAGGAAGGAGAATAAATGAGAAGCTGATACCAAGCGCTCAAGTAGAAAGAAAATATTTTGGAAATGATGGCAACTAATGTACAAATGTGTTTGACACAATGGATGGGTGTAGGGATTGTGAAAAGAGTTATATGAGACCTCAATAAAATGATTTTTTAAATTTACTTTTTACAATATGAAATATTTTTGAAAGAATAAAAATAGTTATTTTCTCCTTTGCTAGGTTTTGCCTCTTTTGACTGAACATAGGGCACATCTTTATCACAGTAATCACATAAATGCTAATTTCTTCAACATATATTTCTGTTTAAGTAAAATAACTTACATATCAAACAAGCATCATTCGTGGTTGTGATTATATCACAACTTAATTTACTCTCCTCCAAGGGTTTAAACTTCTCACATTAGTTTTTTTCCTGCACTCAGATGGGAACAGAGATGAGTCACCTCCAAATCCCATGATCTCTGTAATCACTATTAAGTAATAAAACATTTTGGATTCATTTAAGTTGCAAGATAGTTACATTTCAGAAATGAATATGTCCAGTTGTATATTCTGGTATGCATTCCAATTTTATTTTCTATTAAAATTCCTTCTCCTCCCCACTTTAGGGAGTATTTCTGTCGAGATGCCTGTTGCAAGGAAGAGAATGACTACTTCTTTGATGTTTTCAATTACTTCAATAACTTTTTCTATTCCTCCTTTGTCTGCCCTTCGTCTCCCCGTCCCCCTGACTTTTTTTGGATTTTTTGCCCTATTTGTTTGCTTTACCTTTTTCAGAGTTTGAGGAGAGCTTGAGGGAGAGAAAAAAACAAACATCCCATTAAGGTCTCACCTGGCTTGACTTTCCCTTGCCTGTCTCTCTGGTGGGACCTTGTATGAGTTCTGTCAAAGCTTCCAAGAGCTCCCAGGAATTGCTGGGAACTTTTCATCAGCAGTGCACATGAAGTAGCTGATACTTTCTCTCCTGCTTGTTGCTTACTCTTTTAAAACTATCCAGAAACTTCTGTCTTCTGTGCTCATTTCTGCTCAGCTTCCACATGACTCTAATAGATTCTAAGCCAGTCCCTTTGGAACTCTTCCTTGACCATTACTGAGCCCCGATCCAAGAATAACTTTCGGACTTCTTTTGAGGCAACGAAGAATGGGAATATAACTTAATCCCACAGAATCCTCAACGTTTTTCTTCATCCTTTAGCAGCCAGCCTCTTATAATTTATATTTATCTCAAAGGTGTTTCATGTCCATCTTTCTCATGAGATTGGAGGTTAGGGACCACCCCCAGCTCTCGTGGGCAGTGAGACGGAAGCAGACTCTGTGGAGACATCCATCAGGGCCCATGTGATCGGGTTCACCCTGCTCAGCTCTCGGTGTGAATAAGGGACCTGGGTCATTTGACAAGTATTCAGATAAATGTAAGATGCAGCTAAATTTCTTACAACGTTCATTTTAACATTTGTACATACTTTAAACTACAGAGTCCCCAATCTTTTCTGGTCACAGTTAAAATCCATACACATGTCTATTTGGTTGGTTGGTTGGTTGACTTGGTTTTTACAATGATAGATAAACAAGCCAACCCAGACTTTTGCAAAAGCCTTATTTCGCATATTACAATTAATGAATGCTATCCAAGCTAAATAATTTCTCACTAAATATTTATTTGATGCACTTTACTTAAGCAAAGTATCTTGATTTCATAAGTGTGGTAGTTCTGTGCTTTCCAATAATAATAATAATAATAATAACAATAATAATAATAGCAACTTCTATTTACTGAATATTTACAATCTGCAGTATGTATGTGGATTATGATTTGACAAAAATATATAGTATTCATCCAGTGATATTTAGTTGCAAGTATTGTTTTTGTTCTTGGTTCTTTATATGTATTATTCAATCTATTCTCCACACACACTATATGTTGAAGATAATTATTATTGTTATCTCGATTTTAGAGATGGAGAAATTAAGACCCAGTAAACTTAAGTAACTTAACCCAAATTACATTTTTTTCAAGGGCCAATCTAAGGTCTTTCCTTAGTACCACAGTTCCAATTCAGCAACAAAATAACAGTGGAATTCCAGTTTATATAAAATTTGTCTTCAATATGATAAACTTCTCAAAGGCATCAGTTAAATGATATTTCATTTTCTATTCCAAGTATTTAGTACACAGTAGATGGACTTTGTTTAGTTGAACAAAATTGTCAGAATGAGGTATTATAATTAAACAGCTTCAAAGAGAGCTTAATTATATAAATTTAGAGAGATGATTGCCCCCAAATCTCGTTAAATGAATCTTATAAAAATATGAAACAAGCAGTAGCAATATCACTTGATTGATGTTCTCTCAAAACTCCAAGTAGTGTTACGAATGTACTGCTCTCTAAGCCATTGTCCTTGATGAATATTTGTCAGATTATTAAAGACACCACTTTGGGAAAAGTTATAGACTTCTCTTTGCTGCAGCATTTGGTTCATCTTGATTTTTGACAGAATTGGAGAATTTTCTGTTGTTGTCATTTGTACATTATCCAGCCTCTTGGCATTCTTATGGATTTCTATTTTTACATTTTAGTAATAATTTTAAAAAGATAGTAGCCACATGTTTTACTGAAACTACACATGCCTTTATCTGGAAGAAAATATTTCAATTTGTACTTTATATTTTTGTTCTTCATGCTCTTCCAAATCTAATGTCTTCTTCAAAAATTATTAAGTGATATTTGTTTAGAAAAGAACATTAAATTTTAGAGCCAGAAATTAGATTTAATAAATTATTTCATATGCTAAGTCATCTAATTAGTACAGGGGCTTTAATAAATATTTTGAGAATATAAAGTGGCTGAAAAGTAAATTGTGGGTGCTAATTTTTAATGAATTTTAACATTGCATAGTTTTATATTCTGTGGTTTAGCATATAACTTGAAAGCTATTATCTAGGCACATTTCCTCCTTACTTTCTCCCAATAACCTGTTAAGAAAATTCAATTGTCTTATTTATATATTTATGCGGATGTCTATCTATGTAAGAAATTCTGTGATTATAGATTATCGTATGATAATCATATAGATTTAAAGTATGCTGTGATTCATAGCGACCTTAAAAGGCAGAATAAAACACTAGCAAATTCTGTGACATCCTCACACGTGGGACTGTTTAGCCCTTTATTGCAGTCACTGTGTCAATCCACCCAGTTGTACATTCTCTTTCTCACTAAATCTCTGTCTCTCCTGACAACATGTCCCAAGTACATAAGATCAAGTCTGGCCATCCTTGCTTCTAAGAACACTTTGGCTGCACTTCTTCTAACTCATATTTATTCATCCTTCGATAATCTATAATATATGTAATATAGTTCGCCAAGAACTTAATTCAAAAGCACCAATTCTTCAGTTTCCCTTATTCATTGTCTAACTTTCACAAATGTATGAGATGATTTTAAATACTGTGACTTAGGTTAGACATAACACAATGCAATACTTTTGCTTCTTATTCCTTAAAAGAGGTCACTTGCTAGAGTTTTCCAGTGCAATAAAGAGAATAATTTCTTGGCTTCTGCTTCTGGATATTGAATATAGATTTAAAAAAATGTGATCCTGTTAATTTGCCTATTCTCTCCATATACTTGTGTTGCTAATTGAGCTAGTGCAGCAGTTCTCAACCTTTGGGTCAGAAAAATATATATTTCTGATGGTTTTAGGAACAGAGACACTACTCCTCTATGTGTTTCCAGGCAGGTCCACCCACTGCAGATGTGCCCACTTTTGAGTACTGTCGCCCATGCTACACCATGCGTCAAGACAAAACCTTTATTTCTTTGTAATTAGAAATAAATATTTCACACTATAGAATCACATATTGTTTTAGAGATCCATCACTATGTTTTAATATGTTCAATTTGCAACAATGAAGATACATCCTACATATCAAGTATTTATAGTACATTATGATTCATAACAGTAGAAAAATTACAGTTATGAAGTAACAATGAAAATAATTTTATGGCTGGGGGGTCACGACAACATGAGGAACAGTATGAAAGGGTTATGGCATTAGGAAGGTTGAGAACCCCTGGTCTAGTGTGATGTCTTTTTTTTTAATGCTGTGGTGTAATCCATACTGAAGGTTGTAGTCTTTCATCATCTTCCATAATTCCTTCAAGTTCTCTTTACTTTCAGTAAGCCAGTTTGCATAAATTACTCTGCCTTAAGTTCTAGTGCCTCTTTCTCCTCCATATAGTTTAGCTTCTCTTATGATTTGCTCAATATACAGAGTAAATAAGTATGGTGAAAACATACAACCCTCTGAGACTTTTGCTGGTCTCCATCATGTTCCATATTCTTGTTAGGCAATGTTGAATAATTGCCTCTTAGCAAAATTAAATTTTCTGGGATTCCAAATAATTCACTGCAATGTTAATCAAAATATTATGATCCACAGAATTGAAGGTCTTTGCATATTTGATAAAACATAAGAGAACATATTTCTAGTATTCTCTGCTTTCAGCCTAGATTTACCAGAAATAAGTAATGTTAGTCCAGATTTATCATCAAGATCTATCTTCATATACTATCAAAGCTCTCTGGTAACGGAGCTGAAGTGCCGTTGTAGGCACCATGGAAAATCCAAATTGGTAGCCAGAAACTAAACAAAAGTTCTTTGAGTCAAAGAATACACTATTTTCCAGCACTCTTTTTTTAAATGCTAAAACTGTAAATCACTATGAAGAAAAAACGATTTTTTTTCTTTAGGAAGAAAGTTCACATAAATGTTTTTCTGAAATGAGATCTCCTTTGGTTTGCATGGAAAAAAATGCCTGACAAAAGTGATAATAGACCAAAGAAAATTGAGTGAGATTTCTGGTGCTGTAATACTAGGATTACATCGGAATGAGCAATTCATCAAATTCAAGGTTCGCCGCAATTTGGACTAGAACAAGCAACTTCCTCTACACCATGATTTGAGGGGAGCATTACGATCTCACTTTGCCAGAAATACTCCCTTAGCAAAGTTTTTCTGTTTCCTGAAGTGGCTTTTGTCATCCCCTTCACAAAATAAAATCGTCGTTAACAGGTTCTTAGTAAATGCATCACATCTTTGAGTAAAATTATTTGACGTGATTACTTGTAGCCAAAAAGAACCTGAATTTCACATAACGAAAAGGAAACATTCAGGTCTCCTGGGGCTATGGAATGGGGACCTCTGAGCAACAGAGAGGCTATTGCTCACCAGAAACAGAATGGGAAAATTCTAGTCGAAGAAATATTGTTGGTCTTATTAGGTGCCATCATCAGACCAGGAGAACAATTCAAAAGCAAGAGTTACCTAAATGAAAACTCTGCTAAGGGTCAAGTGAAGGCTGCCTTTAAAAGGAATAGGGCAGCTGATAGTGACTTGGCACAGGGGTTACATGCTTCGTTGTAAACCGTTTTTTAGTCTGAATTCACCAGCGGGAGGAGGGGAAACAAATCTGGAAATCTGCTCCAGTAGAGATGTTAGTCTAAGATAACTTATGGGACAGTGGGACTCGGACTGATTTGGTCACTGTGAGATGGATTTGACTTGATGGCTACCCCTTTCGGTGGCTATTTTAGAAGTCTACAAATCCCGATCGGGCCGGCTACTATAATCATTGATAACACAGTTTCTTTTCTTTCCAAGTGGTTACTGTGGTTTGCCTTTACTTAACTGTTGGTACACCCAGGTCACATATATACTCAGATACCCTGTACAATTCTACTTAGATTTCCCAAACACATGCACGTTCACATGCATGATTCGTTACTGTTCTTGACAGCACAAAGTTTTTTGGTTTGTTTTGTTTTTAAATTAGGTCCTTATTACTCTGGTGGCGTAGTGGCTACCTGTTGAGCTGCTAACTGCAAAGTCAACAGTCCCAAACCGCCAACTGCTCTGTGGGAAAAGACGAACTTTGCTAGGCCTATAAAGAGTTACAGCCTCAGATTCCCCCAGGCCGATCTACGGAGCCTTCTTGGTCTACAAGACATGGTGAACTACACGGCAGTGAGCATGAGCTTTTAGTCCTCTATGTGAGTGACTAACTCAGGGCTTGGCACATAGAATTTCTCATAAATATTTACTGAATGAATCTAAAGTAGCGAGTAGAAAACCTGGCACTCCTCTACTGTATTTAAAAATAGCTTGCCAGCTAACAAATTGTATTGCTTACCTACAAGTGTTATAAGAAAATTCTTGTCTTTCTATCTGTGTAAGTGGTCAGAGTTGAAAACAAAACCTTCTTTGTTATGTCAATTAGATAATACTTTAGAAAGAGGAACTGTAAGCAAATCACTTCTGAATTAGAAATGGAACAAACCAGACACACAGGAAGAAAAACGCCACAGGAAGACAGATCCAGGTGGCAGATGCACAGACAGGGCTGGTGACTCCAAAGGTTCCCAGCTACTAGAAATGGAAGCAAGGAAGGAGCTTCCTCTCGACTTACATTCTGAATTCTGACTTCCCACTTCCCTAACCTGGAGCCCGGGGGTGGGGGGGGGGGGTGGTGGATTATGCATGGGGCTGTTAAATTTAAATTTAAGCTCAGCAGTTTGAACCTCCCAGTTGCCCCACTGGAAATGTGTAAGACTTTCTACTCCTGTAAAGATTTACAGTCTTGAAAACGCAGATGGTCATGGAGGCTGACTATGAGTCATAATGGAAGCTATGGCAGTGAGTGAGAATCTCTCTGTGAGAAAATGCCTTTCTTTCAAAGGAACACTGTTGGTCTTTGTTGCTGATAAAGCAGCACTAAGAATCACGCACAGTTAATTATATGTATACCTTTCTCAGCCTGTATTTACACTCCTTAATTAATTTAATGCTGAATGCAAAACTGTGGAAAGAGTCAAGGAAGTGCTTCCATGGAAACAAAAGGTGGAATACACCGTAGGTCTTCTATTGAAGCCTATGGCCTCAAATCTAAATATTTTTGAAAGTCTAAGGCAGTATGTCATAGAATGGACAGAGTTAACTATGCACATAAAATGAAGTATTTTAAATAATTGTTCCTTATAAGGTGCCACGGTGTCCACGGAAGCCAGATGCTGTGACACAGAGAAGTGATTTTGAATTCTGTGTGAGTGGAGCTTCAGCCTTGGCCACTGGATCAGAAGCCAGAGCCACTGAGGGCACTGCCGTCCTCTCCGGGCACTATACCCAGCTCTCTTTCACCAGCTCTTCATTTAAAGGGTCTATGTGTTGAAAGCTAGCAATATTTGGAAAAGAAATTTCTTCTCAATGATTATTTACTTTGGGTCAAAAATGAACACCACAGCTGGTTTCCTTCTACATCTTATTTCACATTTTTCACCACTGCAATTTGAGAATAAAGACATCGAATTGTTAAATAATGTTGCTAAAAATTGAATTTGACTTCCCTCTACTTTGAAGGACCAGAGGGCTTCCCTTAACTCTCTTTCCTTCCTTTCTCCAAATGTGTCCCTTATTTCAGGAACTTTTTCACCTGTGCTAGAATGACTATTTCCCTACCTCTGGTGGAAGGACATCCTTAACTCTCACTCAATTCATGAGAAGATGCATTTCTTCCAAGAGCAATAGAAAACCAATTTTGGAATTCAGAATTCCACAAAAGCAAGGACAAAAAAGCATATAATATTAAATAAACCTGAAAAAACATCAAATAACCCTGAAGCAAATTTAAAGTTTGTCCACTAGGTTCTATGCCAAATTTGTCAATGCTATTGCTTTGCGAGGGACCATCAAGATGGTTCCAACTTAAATCAGGACTATGTACAACACAACAAAAACACTGTCCAGTTCTGTGCCATTCACATAATCATTGTTATGGGAACCAATGATGGCAGCCACTGCATCCTTCCATGACTTTGAGGGTTGAATGTGTATCACTGACTCCCTGCCTTCTTGGGAATGATCCCTCAGGATAAAATTCCAAAGTCCTTAAGATTAAGTCTTGTCATTTTCACGTCTAAGGAGCATGCTAACTCTACTTCTTCCAAATAGATTTTTAAAGTTATTTTCGTGGTCCATGGTACATGCTCTGTTCTTTGCCAGTATCATTATTCAAAAATCCCCCTGCTCCCTGGGTTGACTTATTCATTGTCCAACTTTCATACACAAAAGAGGTGACTGAAGAGTGATGGCGCAGGTTCACTGTCATGACTGCTTCACATTTATAACTACAAAGGAGTCTTTTGCAGGCCAGTTTCTCAATGCCATCTAACATATTGCTTGATGTCTTGACATCAACTTCACTGTGCATATTAAATGTGGAGCCAAATAAAATGAAGTATTATAATTTGAATACTTTCTCCTTTTGTTATGATGTTGCTCATTGGTCCAGTTTGATGAATTTTACTTTTTGATGTTTAGCTATAATCCATACTCTGTCTATACACACATATGTGTGTATATGTATACATACATACATATAATCCATAATCCAAAGGCCGTAGTGTTTGGTTTTTATTAGTAAATGCTTTAAATCTTCTTTATGTTCAGCAAACAAATTTGTGTCATTTGCACATGGCAGTTGCGAGTGTCTTCCTGAAGATTTGATGTCCCCATTCATATATTTTGCTCAGGACTCAGATATAACAAGCCTGGTGGAAGGATGCAATGCTGATGTATACTTTCCCTGATTTTAAACCAAACTCTTTCTCCTTGTTCTGTTTGAACAATCATTTCTTGGTCTACATACCAATGATTTCTTTCCAAAACACATGCTACAGACATGACATCACTTTAGGAATTTTAGAAAACCACCCTGCTTAAATTTGTATTTAATATGCAAATGCTCTGACATTTTAGAGAAATGACCCTCTGCAGCTACTGAATGCAGGAGAACTCCACACCAGTCCAAGGTAAGTTTCCACAGACATGTGTTCACTCTCCATCTTTCTCTGCCTGATTCCGACACCACCATTCCCCCAAAACACAATGTATCTCTGCTAGATACACAACCGAAGTCACAGGTGATATTCATGGTTATGGAGGATTTGTTAGCTTAGCTACCTGGGTACAAATACCTAAGGATACAGTTCTTTTGGCTGCAGCGTCTCCTCTCTGCCACGATGGCAGGCATTCCTCTCGGCTTTGCAGTCCCTTCCATCAGCCTTGTTCCTCGGCTCTGCCTCCCCGGCTCAGATGGCTTCGATGTACTGTTCACGCTCTTAGTGCTGTGGCCCCTGGTGCCTCAGCCACCTCATCAGAGAGGGAGTCCATGCATGCACCACTGTTGGCGCTTTTTGTTTGTTTCTTCGTTACAGCATTATCTCTTTCTTTTTCTGGGATGACTCTCATACTCAGTCGCATGAAAACTGTCAAATTTGCTCGATAAGTGTTTGATGTGTTATTTTGAATCCTGGTCATGTTGTGAATTAACAAAGTCAGCAGTTTGAATCCAGCAACCACTCCACGGGGCCGGGGGGAGGGGGGGATGAGGCTTTTTACTCTTATAAAGATCTACAGCCTCAGTATTCCAAAGGGGTCATTCTGTGCTCTCCTACAGAATCTCTAGACAGTCACTATGAGTCAAAATCGACTCCATGGCAGTGAGCAGGATTTGTTTTTTTAATTTGCTCAATCATTGTGAGAGTTTCAAAGACATGCAGAGAAGAGTCATTCTAAGTAATTTCACTTCACCACAAATGGAAAAGTGAATTTATACTACTTGTTACTCTATATACTGTATATTTGTTGTGTTCTTGACAAAGAATTTCAGCACATGATAGCGACATCATTTAAGTTTGAAAAATCAATCCACAATAGCCCACTGAGCTCTCCTCACAACATGTCTAAAGTGTGTGAGACAAGATCTCACTACCATCAGTGGAAGGAGCATTCTGAATATAGACTGATTTGCTGATTGTGTTAGAAGTCCACTGTACTCCAATATTTTTCACCAACACTATAGGGCAATTATATAAATTCTTCTATGGCCTGCCTTATTGATTGTCCAACTTTCTCATCATATGAGGTGACTGAAAATACTTTGGCTTAGCTTTGGGTCACATTCGTCCTCAAGTGATATCCTTGCTCTTCAAGATTCCAAAGACATCTTTTGCAATACACCATTTTCTATTCTGATTGTCCCAATGCACTATACTACTTGATTTCTTGCTTGCTGCTTTCATGATCACTGATTGTGGTTCCAAAAAAATAAAATCCTTGACAATATAAAATTTTCTCCATTTAGCATGATGCTACCTCTTCCAAGGATGTAGTGTACCCTTGTTCTGTTCAAATTGCTCTTGGGCCATATAAATATTTTGTGTCAGTCCAAAGAAGTAACCTGGAGTTCCACTCTTCTCAATGTTATTTATCTGTCATATTCATAGTCAAATGCTTTCCTAAGTCAGGAAAACATCTTTCTGATATTCTCTGTTTTAAACAAGATTCATCTGATCTCAGCAGTGGCATCCTTCCTGCCATATCCTCTTCTCTATCCAGTTGTCCTCAGTAGATGTACTGCTGCTCTCTTCAACAAAATTTTACTTGTGTGTGATATGAATGATATTGTTCAATAATTTCCATTTTTTCCGGGGGTACTTTTCTTTGCAATGTGCACAAATATGGATCTCTTCTCAATGTGGTGGATGATCATAATATTAAGGATGATCATAATAGTAAGCAAACATCTGATTGCTCAGAAGAAAATGAGCTTCACTACACTCCCTAGAGTTAGAGCAGATAATTCGTTAATTTTCAATTACAAATAGCCTTAAAATCTTACAGTGTTCTTAAATTTCAAAAAGGGCCATGATCTCTACTGAAAGTGCAACTCTGAGATACTGACCCAGATGTAACTTGTCCTTGAAACTCCAGCTTAGTGGGAAGCTCCAATAACAGTCTTTCATCACTGAAAGACCTTCATAGTGGTCAACATTGACACACTGTATATATGATTATACCATAGAATTTTCAATGACATTTAAATGTTAATTTATCTCCCTTTTCACTTTCAGTATCAATTATTGAAACTGACTTATTCACAAAGCAATTACTTACACATACACTTCCATTAATATCTAGGGTAGCTAAGAGATAAGATGTGTAGCACAGAACTGGCTGATGCTCTAAGTTAAGCCTTGGGCTGTTAACTGCCTAAAGACTGTCTGCTCCTATTATTATGCACCACTTTGGAAACACTGTGGTGGGTCATTATGAGGTGGAATTGCATTGACGGCAGCAGAGTACTGGGGATTAATGATAATATTAGAATAGAGATGTTTATATTAATTATGCCGTTGTTTGAAGTTGTTTGAAAGTCTTTTTTCAGACTACTAAGGGAAATGAAAAGAATTACATTTATAATTAGAAGTCAAAATTAATCTCTAATAAATATCCAAGTGAGTGGTAGTTTTATTTCTTTTCTAGTCTAAACAGGAGCCAGGCTATGTTTCAGGATGTCTGTCATGTTTAGTGTTCATTTCAAGATAGATATGAGCTGTTCCAGTCATCCTCTTAATATATTCCAGTTGTACAAATTGCTGGTCACCATATAAAACCATCCATAAAAACTTAATTTAATTATGTTTCTGTAGTTGAAGACTATGAATCCTGAATCTGTATATGGCTTAAACCACCCTAACTGCCACCCCCACTCAGTGATATGATTTCACACTGTTTTCAGATATTTTCTATCATAAAATATTTAAGTTATAATCATAATACACAAGGGATTACTACATGAAAATGTGACAGTTTTATAAAAAGAAGTCTAAAGTTTCATTGAAAGAATATATGAAAATAAAGTATTGCAATAAATTCACAGAAAACTTCAATATAGGTATCAGCATGAAATTATTGTCTCTAAATATTTTCTCTATGTAGGTCTGTAGTATAGATTCTATACAAGTCTGAAGTGTTTCCATCACTCTAACCCTTCTGCAAAGAATTATGTTGATATTTTCAAGGGATCCAGATTGTGTTCCTTTTCATTGCTCTGAGTTTTGGAAACAAAGGGTGTTTGAAGGGTTATTGGATGGATAGGGTAAGGTTCCCCACTCAGCAGACAACTCAGTGGACAATACCTCAATGGACAACCCTTGCCCCTCTAAAACAATGAGCAGGTACATCATCAAGCTAGTGTATGCTTTTTCCCAGGTGTACCTTTCTGACCTTTTTCTTATCAGTGTACTTTTCCATTTCCTTAAACACTCTTTATGATATGCTCCAGTGTTCCTCCTTTTTCTTTTGGGTAAATCTGTAAATATCATACCTTTGGTATCTTACTAAGCAGTCTCTCCTGCTTTCCGAGTGGACTTCTGTGCCTTGAATATAATTGGCAAAGTAGGTTCTTTCAGAAGCCACTGTTTCTTTTCTTAAGGCACCTAACAAGACTAAGATAAGTATATAACTGAGAGAGCTTTCCTATAATTATCAAGACACCCTTAAGCCTCTTTTGTTTAGAATAAATCCTTGCATGTCTGGACTGGCACTCTAGTGTACGAAGGAATAAGATTAATGTACCATATAATTCTTATTTGGCAATAGCTTACTTCTCAAGTTTTTAATAGCTCTGCCTTCATCAACCTTTTTACAGCACTAAGCGTGAGTGAGTTCACATGTAACTCAAAATTTTAGTGTCAATTTCAAAAATTCTGAAGACATAACTATGTATTTCTAGAGTGTTCTTTAAACTGGGTTGTGTGTATATGATAGTGTTTTCATTTCTAGCTAGTGTCTGTGTTATCATAGAATTTATCAGCTATGTCTGTCACTGGCAGACCACAAGGAGCCAAATAAAACTCTCAGTAGCAATTTATAGTCTATAATATCTGTATTTATATAAAAAGTAACATTTATAATTCAACTTCTATAGATTCAATAGATTTTAATTTAAAAGGGTATAAAGAAAATATAAAATCATTATCTGATAATCTATAAGTGATGAGATAAAGTGGTAATTTATTCTCTCTCAATTTAGTTGCTGATATGTGAAATTATGATTTACTTTTTTATGCTTAATTGGCAACTGAATCCTATATTTACACAACATACCTGTCAGTTTTCCATACTATGTTGGCTTCTGTGTAGCTATGATTCAGATTCAGAAAATTATGTAACTAGTATTTCAAATACTTGGCAGGACATTGCCTGGTGGATAGGCTTCTTTGGAACTGCCACTCTAAGATGAGTATAAAGTAGGAAGTGACAGTCCACTTCTAAGGGATGTCACTGAAATGCTTATGAATTGTAGTGGGATATTACTTAATATGGTTCTAGAAGGCAAATACCTGAATGGAAGGCATGCAAAGAATGACAGTGAAAAAGCAGCCTCCACAAAATGAAATTGATCTTAAAAAGCAGATGAAGCACGGCTTTGGGGACTTTCATTTGCACACATTTTGAGCAGGACTCAAAATGGAATAAATATATGAATTTTTATTAATAATCAGAATGTGAGATATATGAAATATGCATCTAGAATCTTGGCAGTGGTCAAAAACTATGTAGAACTCATAAAAATAAAGATTCTAGGCAGCAGTGAGTCAAAATGGGCTGGCTGATATGGTCTGTTTTCAATGAGACAATCAGAGAGGAAGTAAATTAATAGTTCTTCTAGCCATAAGTCCTTCTGTGATGTAATATAATTCTAGACTCTAAGTCTGTGACCATAGGCCCATTTTAGAGGGGATTTTCTGTTACAAGACAAGGGTGAAATGCATCTTTAATACTATTTTACTGGAGGGAGTGACTTAAGACACTATTATTGTCCTTTTCTTGGGAGTATGGTCTGGTAAAAAACAAAAATCATACCTCTACCCAACTCTTCCCTCGCTGTATCAGTCCCTGTAGACACAGAGAAAGGGGCCAACAATGTTGGAAGAGTAAACAGAAGCACCAGGGACTGTGGCTTGGAGAAAGTGGGACAGAGCAAGAGATCCGTGTTGGGACTACGTTGCTGTAAGGTTTGAGCCACAGGTTGCTTCCTGATCCACGGAGGCAAAAGCCAAGGGACCGTGTAATTAAGAGGATGCGAACCAGCGACGACGTGGCTGCCATGTGCCTGAAGGCTGAGGATGGGAGACAGACATGACTGCTGGCTGTGCAGAGAGGTGGCTGTGAACCAACGACTATATCCTTACTGTGCGCCAGTCCTGACTTTCTGTAACAAATGAACTTCCCTGATAAGCACCCTTACTTGGCTATATCGTTCATCCGTGAGTTGTGCGTGTCCACTGTATGAAATGCTTGATCCCCACATAGACGTAGAGTGCTGTGGAAGGAATGACTAGTGTCGGAATTCAGTCAAGAAGGATGGAGGAGGAAGCCATAGCCTACGCTGCCTTGTTCAACCAGGAAGTCAGAGGCAGTCAGATATGGTTTCCCACACTCTTTATTGCATTATCAGGTGGTTCATTATGCTAATAGTAATACATGGAAGAGTAATGTGGTTTCATTCATCATCAAAATAAACATGCCATGATCTACAATATTTCTGTAATAGGATATAATCCAAATGCTATAAGTAACACAATTTAATGCAAATATTATTAAAATGTGCTCTTTCACCACTATGTCAATGAGGAAGAAAATGATGAATTCTACCAACCTCTATCTAAAATGTATCATAATACAAAAAAAATCACTGAAAATTGCTAGTGATTGGAATGCAAAAGCGGGAAAAAGGAGAAATAAGTGATGCGGGGTGGGGGGTAGTGATAGAAAAAAAGATGGGGGTTGCGCATGAAAGGATTTTGAAAGACCAGTGATTTATTCCTCCCAAATATTTTATTATGACAATAAATGGTGATTATAACCTTGAACATCATTAGATGGAATACACAAGAATCAAATTGATGGTACTTGTGGGCAGAGATGATGTTGCTGATGCATGCCTTTGACTTGGTTTCCTTCCGTACATATCTCATGCACACCAGAAAGAAACACTGCCCAGTCCTGCACCAGCCTCACAAGTATTTCTATGTTTGAGCCCATTGTTGTAGCGAGGGTGGCAGTCCATCTCTGTGAGGGTATTCCTCTTTGTCCCTACCCATCCACTTTATCAAGCCTGATGCCCTTCTTCAAAACCGGCCCCTTCTGACAGCATGTCTGAAGTATTTAAGATGAAGTCTCACCAACTGAGTCTCTAAAGAGCATTTTGCTTTTACTTCTTCTAGACAGATTGGTTTTTTCCCTTTCAGTAGTCCTTGATACTTCTAATAGTCTTCTCAAACACCAGGATTTAAATTCATCAAATCTTCATTCATCTTTGTTCACTGTCCAAGTTGGACATGCACGTGAGGCAAATGACAATATGATGACTTGGGTCAGGTACACCTTAGTCCTCCAAGTAACATCTTTGCTTTTCAATACTTAAAAGATGTCTTGTGTAGCACATTTATTTAACATAACCTATCTTTGATGATGTCTTATCTGATGCTTAGTTTCAGAACTAGCAACAGACCATCAATTACTAATATGCAAGTTTAGGTTGAAATTAAAGAAAATTAAAGCAAGTACATGAAGGCCAAAATGTGACATTGGGTATATCCCATCTGAATTTAAAGCACCCTCTCCTCAAGAACAGATGCACAAATTGAACATTAATTATGGAATATAGAGAGATTATAGGAAAATATCAGGGTAATGGGGAGCACAATGCATGAGATGAGGCCATGAAGGTGATGCTGATTCCTCTTGACTTTTTAATAGATCTGTCCCTGTAGGTTTCCTAGACTCTAGCACTAGACAGGAGAAGAAATCCTTGCCATTCTCACAAGGGGTGACTGGTGGTTTTGAACTGATAAACTTGCAATTAGCATCCCCATATGAAACCACTATAGCTTCAGAGCTCCTCAAGCCAAAATAAAACCAAATTACTCACATCTGGAACAATAAACAACATAATTTTAAATGGAGAAAAGACTGAAGCTGTCAAGGGTTTTATTTCACTTGGATGCAAAATTGATGCTTGTGATGACAGTAGTCAAGAAGTCAAATGCTGTATTTCATTGAGCAAATCGGCTACAAAAGACCTCTTGAAGGTATCAAAGAACAAAAACGTCATTCTGAGGAGACTAAGCTGGGCCTGCCCCAAGTCATGATGCTTTCATTTCTATGTAATCTGGAAAATGAAAAGTAAGACTGGAGAACAACCAATGCATTTGAATTATGATGTTGGCAAAGAATAGTGAAAACACTATGGACTTCCAGAAGAACAAATATATCTGTCTTGGGAGGAACACCACCAGAAGTGTCTTTCAAACGAGGGTGATGACTCCTCTCATGTACAATGGACAGGGTAGATCAAGTTCCTGGAGAAGGGCATCATGATTGGGACCATGGAAAGTCAAGGAAAATAAAGAACATGTTCACTGGATTGTATTGACACGGTGAAGATACCCGTGGGCTCAAGCATAGGAAGAGGTGTGAGGATGATGGAGGACCGGCAATGTCTAGTTCTGTTATACATAGGGCTGCTGCAGGTCAGAATGAACTAAAAGGCACGTAAGGAAAGTATCAAAAAGAATTGTCCATGACCTCACATGGAGATGCGTGAGGAAAGCCAGGGGTCACAAGAAATAGGAAGGGAAATATCCATAATATTTTTTAAAAATCATGACATGGTTTAACAATGAAGTCTTCCAAAACTAAAAGAAAGAACATTAGAAAGTACAGTGACAGATGCTACTAAAAACCTGCCAGTGTCAACTGGAACTGGTCAGCTATGCTGGTAACAATTTTCCTCCCATGTTACTATAATAGTAAAGTTCTTGTCAAATCTGCTAATGCTTATGAGGACTCTTAGGTATCTTAGAGAACATCTCAGTTTGAGACTACATGTTCTTTATTTCCTTATCATAAGCACTTAGTCTAGAATGTTAACTATAACGAAGATCAATAGACATTTAATGAAACACTTAAAGAAAAAAACAAAAAAGAATGAAATGGGTAAATTAGATGGAAATTATCATTAAAATTAGAATATAGATTCCCAGGTTAAGGGATTTGAAGGTCAAAAATTTTTTTTATTATTGTGAATTATGAATTCTGATGCTTATAAGTGAGTATGTTTACTAAGGTACAGCTTATTAAAGATTATGGATTAGGATGGTAGTAGTTGACTTTTCAACTAAATACTTAGACATAAAGGAAAATAATTTCTTTAATCTCAAATAAATCTTACAGGATTAGAGGTTCAGAACTTCTGGGGTACATAAGAACTTTTAAATTGCAGTTTTTCTTATATTCCTGGTAAATAACTTTAGTTGGAAAATTGTGGAGAAAAATTCTGAAAATTTAGAGGAAAAACAAACCAAGAACAGATACCTTGAATGAGTTTCTTTTGTTCATGTAGAAGAGAAGTTACTATGGCATTAAGTTGTCAAGAATGTTTTAGAGAAAAAAAAAGAGACGCATATGCTATAAATTTCAGTCTGGATGCAAAGTATGGGAAGATGAAAGAGAGTTCATGCTTGTGAAAGAAACCAACAAAAATAAGAGGATGCAGTAAAACAGTGATAAACATAGAATTTATTTCAAAGTTCAGCCAAGGTACATGTCATTCTAAGAGCCTGCAGGAACCGAAGTCTTCAATAATATATGCAAGCTACTTTAGAACATTACGAACTATGAACTTCACTAAAGCAAATAAATCTTGAATTCAAGAAGTCCTTATTATACTGATAGTGTTGTAATAACACTTAAAAGTCACTTTGGAGTGTGTAGGAGGAAAAGCAATGTTTTAGGAGTCGCAGCAAGCCCAGGCACAGTCATTTGAAAAGTTGTAAAGTCTTGTTGATTGGGTCTGACTTGACTCCCCATTGAGTTGATTCCTGATTGTGACCTGGAGCCACTTGTCAGGAGAAAGGAAGGGACATAATGATTCATGCATCCCTGAAGGAGGTGAAGCTTGTAAAATGTAGGTTTGCAGAATAGAAAAGTGGATGGTATCAAATGTATCCATTGAAAAAACAAATTCTGATATTTTTACCCTTTAAATTTTATAATAGCCCTAGGAAGATGCTATGATTTATGCCTTTCATATGTGTACATATCCAGAAAGCATAATAAGTGTACATATAAAAGAATATATATAATAGATTTTAATTATTTCCAAAGGAATGAAGGTGAGGTTTCTAAAGATCTGGTCATGACTCGCAAATGTTCCTTTTAAAGATAATGCAGTGATTCTGCACCCATATAGGTGGAGTTGCTTCTGATTCATGGAGTTGATTCTGAGCAGGTGGGGCGGACTGCCATGACTTTTCCCAAGAAGGGACTGGTGAGTTTGAATCACTGAACTGTGTGCTACCAGTCAAACATCCAACCACTGTGCAACGAGGGCTCCAATTCTTTATCTTGTACAGAATTAATATAAATGACAGTAGCTGCATTCATTTGTATGAGATATATAACTTATATTAGGTATTCTATAATTTTTAGTACTATCTCATATATTTAAGTGATCTTTAAAATAAATATGTTTAAGGATATATTTAGTAAAATGATAAATATATGAGTGATTCCCTCCCAAAAAACAGAAAAGAAAACAGAATAGTACCCACTTTTCATTCTAGGTGAGCATTGAGCAACTCACTTGGGGTTAGTGCACTTAGTGGCATCGTCTGGGAAGTTCTCTCTTGTTACAGTAACGCTTTTCATAAAAGAAAGCCGTTTGACACAAACCTCATTTTTTGTGATGGCCAACTTAAGAGAACAGACTATCACTGTGAAAAGTGTTCACTTGCTTAAGAAACTGTTTTGATGTTGAACACAGCTTACAATGACAGTGCAATGGGAAAACCTTAGGTGTACTAGTAGTTTTCTTGTTTCAAAAAAGGTGAAATGACTATTGGTGACAAACTTCATTTTGGACATCTGTCAACTTCCTGAAAAAACATTCACAAAATTCATGCACTGGTGCTCAAAAACCAATGACTGGACCACCGAACAGATGGACTACCTTGGAGCTCAATTCAGCAAATTTTAATTGAAGATTTGAGAATGAGAAAGGTTGCTGTGAAAGTTGCACCTCGGAGAAGTGAGGCAGATTTTATTTCTAAGGTCATTACTGGTGAGGAGATAAGGCGCTTTTCTTACAACCCCCAAAGCAAGCATCAATCAAGTCAGAAGAAGCCATCATTACCTTGTCTAAGTAAAACTCACCTAGAGTGACATCAAAGATCAAGACAATGCTCATGTGTTGTTTTGATGTGAGGTGAATGGTGCATTTGGAGTGTGTTCCACTTGGTCAGACTGTTAGTGAAATTTTCTATTTAGAGATTCTGAAAAGATCACCTAATAGTGTGAGACAAAAAAGGCCTGATCTGTGGTAGATGGGGACTGGTTCTGTCACCATGCCAATGCATCTGTGCACACAGCCATCTCAGTGCAACAGTTTTTGGTAAAAACACAGCAGGCCTCTCTTGTCTTATGCACCTTATTTACCAGAACTAGATCCATGGGACTTGTTTTCCTTTTGCAAATGAAGAAGTGACATGAAAGGTCAGCAATTTTATGACATAGAAGAGGTGAGGAATAAAATGAGGGAGGTACTGGCAACCATCCAAATAGGTGAGTTGGAAAAATTTTATAATAATGGAATTGTGGATTTTACAAATATATTAAGTGTTGTGGAGAATACTTTGAAGGTGATAAGGTTGTTAAACTAGAGTGGGTGAGCAGTTCCTTCCACGAAACACCCAACCATGAAGACAATGTGGACACATGGAAGGATGCAAGAGAAGAGAGCTATAGAGCCGGACGCAACCAGAATCAGATGGACTCCATCCCTAGTAGTGGGCATGGCAGAGAACAGGGTGAGGGAGGGGCCAGCATCCCACACCCACAGGGACAAAGACAAGAAGGGAGGAAGAGGAAGAGAGCTGGTCCAAGCTCCACGCCGACACAGGATGCTCAGAGGAATACATCCTTCTGGAGACCCATTGTGCCACAGAAAGGACTGGGCAAGCAATTCCTGGGGGCATGAGAGATGAGAGGAGAAGGGGGTGGGGATAAACACATGCACGGGTTGGGAGAGAAATAAGTGGTCGGGAATCGATGAAAAGGAGGGTATGGGAGGTCTGGTCGGGATTAAGCAAGGACAATGAATCTAGGAGAAAACAATGAAACACCAATGAAGGTGGAACATGATGGTGGGACAGGAGGGAGATGGAAGGAAATAGAGGAAAGAGCTAGAAGGCAAAGGGCACTTACAGAAGTCTAAACATAGGTATGTCCATATATAGATACAACTATCTATTATAAGGTGGGAATAAATTTAAGAATATATCTATAGGCCAAATATTAGGGTAGCAAGTGGACCTTGGGCCCTCACCCTGGTGCTCCCTCAATGCAAGAACACATTGTTCTATGAATCTGGCATTCCTTGAGGCTCAGTGGCTCAACACGATCACTGAAGTAAAATGGGTGCACAAGCAAATGTGGTGAAGAAAGCTGATGGTGCCCAGCCATCAAAGGATATATCTGATGTCTTGAAAGCCTGAAGATAAACATTAGACCATTTACCTGAGAAGAGACCACAGCCACACAGAAGAAGCATAACAGCTAGCGGGGTCAGATGGTGGTGAAAGTGGTTAAAGGTCTAGGCAATAGATATCAAATGGGGAAAAAAAACAAAACAAACATATATCACTATGTGCACACATACCCCAGGTACCCATTGAGGACATGTGGAAGCATAAGCAAGGGTGGTAAAGAAAGCAGATGGGCCCAGCTATCAAATGATTTAGCATCTGGGGTCTTAAAGGCTTGAGCATAAACAAGCAGCTATCTAGCTCAGAAGCAACAAAACCCACCATAAAAGAAGATCACTTGCCTGTGCGATAATGAGGTGCTGAAACAATCAGGTACCAAAGAACAAAAATCAAAATAAATGGATCAATTGACTCCTAATATTGCTGAAGACAAATGGATACAGAGGCAAACAGAGTAGAAGAAATTATGGTTGAATACCAAATGATTGAATGCCTGGAGTCTCAAAGACTTGAAGATAATCGAGTTGCCATTCAGTGCAGAAACAGCAAAGTCCACATGGAAGAAGCACACCAGCATGCATGTTCAAGATGGGCCGAAGAGAGCAGATATTGATCACCAAAGAACAAGAATCACATCATTACATAGGAGGAGGAGAGCAGGGTGGGGACCTAAGGCCCACTGGTGGGTAATTGGTCACCACTTTACAGGGGAGTCACGAGGAGGAGACAGACCATTCAAGGGGCAGCCGGGCAGTGATGATGCATACAAGTTTCCTCTAGTTCCTGAAACTTTCCTCCCCCTGCCCCCACCCCCCCACAATCATCATGGTCCCAACTCTACTTTACAAATCCAGATGGACTGGAGAAGTCACACTAGTATAGAAGGGAGCTAGAGATATGGGGAAACCAAAATGGATGGGACTCTTCAGCCCAATGGTTAGATTGGAGATACTGGTAGGGTAGAGAGAAGGTGGGGTAGAGAGATGGAACCAACGGCAAGGATATACACACAAACTCCTATTTGAAGGATGGGCATCAAAGGAGTGGGTTGGGTGAGAGGTCGAGCAGTGTAAGATATGACAGAATAATAACAATGTATAAAGCTTTGAGGGTTGAGAGAGCAACCCCTCTTTGAGGGAGAGAGCAAGGGAAGAGGGGAAGGGATGGAAAAACCGATACTAGGGGCTTAAGGGAAAAAGCAGATGATTGGAGAACGATAACTGAAGTGGACATGTGAGGGTGCTTGACACAGTATGCTTATTTATGTATTGTGAAAAACAATGTATGAGCCCCCAATAAAATGATTTTTAAAAAAATTTTAAATACCTAATTTCCAAAAGAAGATTCCAGTTTCTTCTGGGTACTCCCTCATCTACAATATATTTAATAGGTATAATTTCCATTAAGCAATAATGAATTTTATTTTTATTTATTATATTAATAGAGTAATTATAACTCATTATCATAAATATATTAATTAGAAATAAACCAATAAGTATAAATAGAATTATATAATAGTTAATCTTAATGATTATATTTTGCTGTGGTCCAAACATATTTATCTTTTAAAGAGAGAGCAGTTCTCCCTCATGTTTACTAGTATAGTAAGGGCAGTTCTTATTGTCATACAGGATCTCAGTAGACACCATCGACTCAAAGGCAATGTGTTTGGGTTTACTGGTTTGAAATACTCAAACTGAAATTCATGCAACTGTGGGCAATGACTAGAATTTATGTAGGTGAGACCCAAAGTTAAGTGCAGCTCAGGATGCAAGCTCTCATGCTTTATTTTGTATGCAGGTGGGCGGCAGAGGTTTTGGTGCCCAGGATGCCCTGATGTTCAGAAGGCTGTAACAGAGAGAAGAACTGAATGTGCTCGATGCCTCATCATGCTCTCCTTGCCTGGGGCCCACCACCTTCCTTTCTGCTCTTGATGGCACCTCCACCAATTCTGGCAGTCTCCTTTGGCAGCTTTCGTGGCACAAGAAGAGGGAAGGAGCAGTGACAACAAATTCCACTGGAAGTTGGCTTACATACCTGTTTACCGTGGTCTTTATACAGCATCGAGTTTATACACCTGACTCTTTAATGGACTCTATCATGGGCAGTAAGCTACACATACCAATATATGCACACACAAACACACACACTTATGTGTATATATACACACATGCATTCAAATAGACATTGATAGGAATAAAGTTTTTTTTTTAAACTTTCAATCCTCTGTTACCCATTCTTACCCCTCAGTCATATCTTCTTATACACATAGGCTTAATTCTTAAACTTTCCCACTATTGCTATCTATTTTTAAAATGTTTCCCTTCATTATCTTTTCTCTCAGACTTCACTGCAACCTGGCCTATCTCTTTTTCATATGACCTACTCCTGTAAAGACTTGGTCTCAGAAACCCAAGGGGGCAGTTCTACCCAGTCCTGTGGGATCCCTTGGGATTAGAATCATCCCAACGGCAATTGGTTCAGCTCAGAGATGCACAGTGCCATCTCCCAGGCTGACAACTGTATAAGAGATATGTAGTTTTTGTTCATTCAAATGCCCTGCTGTGGAGTCACTCCAAGTCATGGTATCCCTAGAGGACAAGGTTGAATCACCTCTGTGGGTTCTCAAGATTGTAACTCTATGAGAGTAGAAAGCTGGATCTTTTCCCTACCTTGACAGTTTAGACAAAGATAAAATTCCCTTGGTACATACTCTACACACGCGCACACACACACACACACACACACGTCCTTATATTACCCTAGGCTACAAATTGTAAACATTTAGGGGGGTCTCATGGATTTGATTTATCTTGTCCCTTCCTGATATTTGTTTGACATCACGGAGGAATTGAAGCTCTCTTTCTAAGAAGAGGGCTAGAAATGGCCTATACCCCTCTCTCACCAACTTCTATGTTCCAGTGATTTTTAACCTTCCTAATGCATTTCTCTGCTATTCATTGTATTCTGGTATCTCATGCTCCCCAGTATCTCACTGGGTTGAACACTGTCTCTCAGTTGGAGAGAAAGTGATTAATCCATTCTTAGGATGGAACACCAAAAGCAATGAAAACAAAATCACACTGCCTGTCACTGAGTTCATTCCAGCTTCCTGTGGTCCTGCAGCACTGTCCAGACTACCACCCTTTACAAGAGCAGGAGGTCTCACCTTCCTTCCACAGAGTTTCTGGCAGTTTTGAACTTCTGTCCTCTCAGATCATAGGCCACATGTAACTACTAAGTGATTGCTAATTAATATATCTTACCTTTGCCTTCCTCTAAGCATATTCAGTTATATGCCCACATTAATTAACCGAAGTGTAATATTTTTCTAAATCCTGAACAGTCCTAGTTCATGTCAGCACTTATTTTCAGTTGCTGGTGTCTCACCATTTGAATGTTAACATTTACTGAGTTCCACTGAAAAGACATTCTTAAAATGATCCCCCCAAAGGGGGAGGGGTTTACTATTCCAAAATTACAGATAGGGGAGTGAGTCTTAGGGAGGTATTTAATTTGTCACAAAATATTTGTATCTAGAAAAGATAAAGATGAGTATCTGTTGGTTTACCATCTTCTCTGTCTAGCTGCTCTGCTTTATCTAATTGGCCTTTAGAGTTTCCCAAATTCCATAGGTGGACAGTTCTGCATATTTCTAATCATAATCTTGACATTCCACTCCATTACTCAAGTTTTATTTTGTAATATGGGCTGGTGTTTTAGGTTGTATTGCCAATAAAACAAAACAAAACTCACTGCCACAGAGTTGATTCTGACTTCTAGGGAGCCTAGCAGACAGGGGTGCATGGTTCCTACGATTTTGTGAACCCTCACCTTCCTCTGCTGCCTATGGATAATAGCAAGCATGCTTTTAG
Source organism: Nesogale talazaci (assembly GCA_004026705.1). Lineage (NCBI taxonomy): Eukaryota > Metazoa > Chordata > Mammalia > Afrosoricida > Tenrecidae > Nesogale > Nesogale talazaci. Next base: position 31,195 of record PVJH01024593.1, read on the forward strand.
TCTACAAAGCCCTGAGTGCTCTCTAACCCACACCCACCTCCTTAAATTAATCTAGTTTATATCAGCATGTGCCAGAGCTTGCTCTGCCATTGGCAATTAATTATGACACCACATCTTTAGTGCCCTATTGGATCGGGGAGCTGACTGCTCTCTGGCATGGGACACAAATTGTGTCCTTCATCACCATCCTCTATTCGTTCTCTACTCAAACTTAAGGTCTAGCTTTAATGGCTTACTATCATACCTTAAAACTTTTTACTGGCCTTATTCAAAAGGAATAAAAATTTATTGGGCATTAAAAAATAACTGGTCTAAAAAAGAGGTCAGTTTGAATTTGAGCCAAACAACCAAACAAAAGACCAAACTCCCTGCCATGGAGTCAACTCCATTCCTACAAATTATGCACATGCTCCTCAGGTCTTTGTTCATTTATTTATTTAAAATAATTTTCTTGGCACTTGTCCCACATAGCACACATCCCATTGGTTCAACCATATCAAGAAGAGCTGTACAGCTTTAGAACATTTTCTTTTTCCCTGTCATCACTGTTATTCATGAATATATATTTTTTAATTTTGACAAAACATTCACCACGTCAACAGCTTCTCTATGTATAATTTAGGGCTATTCATTGCACCCTTCATGTGGTACCACCATCGTCTTCAAATTGTTCCACCACCACTAACATGAACTCAATGCCCCCTCAGCCAAACTACTTCCTCCTGCATGCCTGGTAACCATACTTCATGTTTGGCTTCTCTCTTTTTCTTTTTTAAGTACATTTCTTGATATGATATTTATATGTCACACACTGCCTTCATTAAACTGCTTCTGAAAGAGTTGTAAGTATATCATCACAATCGGCTCGAATGCACTCTTCCCCTCCTGCATTTGTAAACCAGGGCTTCAGTTATTTTCTTTATGCATTCACTCCTGTGCTTCTCAAACTTGGAAAACTAACGGAAAAATGAAAAGCTAAGTGAAACAGAAGGAAGGAAGCAATAATAACAGCATCAAGGTAGAAATAAAGAAGGCCACTAACAATATTTTCAAAGACAGATGAAATTTCCTTCTTGGAAATATTTGAACATAGAGCATAGAGAAATAGAGCGTAGAGCGTAGACAAATATTTAGCATAGAGCAAGTTCAGGTTGGATCAAAAGGGAGGTCAACTGATCAAATACCACATCATACACGGTTCGGTTCACCATAATCACGTTTACAAAATCTCGGACAGTGAAGCTGCCTGCGCCCCTCACCTGTGACTAAAGGGAATTTGCCAGAGGCTCAATCAGAGCGGATGTTGCAGGCAGAGATGGGGTTTTCACAGCCCCCTATTATTGCCTTCTAATTGGGGGTTAACAACTTAAGCTCGGGTACTTTTGCCCTCGTCATGTTTGGATTCTTTGATGGTCATCTTTGGCTGGTATGCTTCCTCCCTGGGAGCTTAGTTGACACCTCACATCGCCAGCTGCTAGTTCGACTGCAAGCCTTTAAGACAGCAGACTCTATTCCTCGTGATACATGGCTTTCGTCACCACCCTGGCTGTAGAACCCATCGTAGTTGCCTTCAGCATCTTCTCTCGAAGGCAAGTATCATGCAGGGCCATTTAATTAAAAAATAGCTCCTCTTAGATCAGGGCTACAATGACGTGGGTGCCCA
>PVJH01024594.1:0-32876 GCA_004026705.1 Nesogale talazaci
GGGGGGGGGGGGGGGAGACCTAGCAGCAGATACCCAGGAACCCTGGGCCAGAGGGGGCCCCACCACGCCCCGCCCCAGCTCACTAGTCTAGCGCCTGGATGGGCAGAGTAAGGCCACTCTTGGCAAAGGGCTTCATGAGACTGCTGGGATAGATGCAGCCCAGCTTCTCCGGGGTCGGGAAGCCCCACACCCTGTAGAAAGACAAGCCCAGCCGGTCCCCAATATAGAAGGGGCCCACCCACTTGGCACTTGTGCCATTCCTGGGAAGGGACAGCAAGAGGACCTGGTCCCCCACGCTCCACTCTTTCTCCCGGGTCTCGCGCTTAAAGCGCCGGTTCTCTGCCTTCTCGGAGGCCTTCTCGGCCATTCTCCAGTGACGTTCCAGCAACTCCCCCCAGAGCTGGCCCAGGAAGATGTCCATCTTGAGCCCCTCGATGTTGGCACTGCTCATCTCCCACCACAGGGGCTCGGTCAGCCTCACCTCCGTCCCAGTCAGGATCTGGAAAGGTGTGGCCTCTGTGGACGAGGCCCTGAAGGCCAGGTGCAGCAAGGGCAGGGTGGCCGCCCACTTCTTCCCGTGCAGGAAGATGAACTCCTTCAGGGCCCTCTTGAATTCCCAGTAGACCTCAGAGCTGGTCAGGCATGAGAACTGGAGGTTCTTGTTCAGAACGGTGGCCTGGGCCCCCAGGGCCAGGCCACAACTCGTGAGGACATGCCGAGCGAACTGGGAGCCCTGGGTGGCCTCCAGCCTGATGGGAACGCCCCACCTGGCAAACACATGCTGTAGCAGCAACTGGGCGACCGCCATGTGTGTGTAGGGCTTCAGCGGGAACGCCTCCACCCACCTGGTATTGGGGTCGGCCACAATCAGCACGTGCTTGTGACCTTCCTCGCTGACCGTGACGGGGCCCACCACCTCGATCTGCAGGTTTGACCAGGGGGCGGTCGACCTGACGGGCCACGGGGACTCAATGGCCTTTATCTCGTGGCCCAGCAGGCTCTTGGGGCCGCAGAACAAACAGCTCCGGCAGTAATCCCTCACGTGCTCCTGCATCCCAGGCCACCACCCCAGCAGCCGCAGCTTCCTGAGGGTCTCCTCGGGGCTCTGGTGGGCCCCCACGGGGAGGTCGTGCACGGAGAACATCAGGTCCCTCCGCAGCTGCCTCGGCACCACCCACACCCTGGACCTCTTGTCTCCCTTGAACAGCAGCAGTCCGCTTTCCGGGTCCAGGCTCAGCGAGTGGGAGGCAGAGGCAAAGGGGGCACTGCTGGACAGTCTCTGGCCGGCCTGCAGCTTGGCCACGATATCTGCCAGGGTGCTGTCGGCCAGCTGCAGGGCCAGCAGGTTGGGCCTCTTGCCCCTGCTGGGGGGAGACAGCGCGGGGACGGGCACCTCTTCGGGCAGACGCCACGGCTGGCCGCCCCCCTGAGCACCCCGCTGGGCCAGCGTGTCCACGGTCACGGCGAAGAGGGAGCCCCGGTGGGAGGTGCGGTAGAGAAACGGGAGGGTCGGGAGGCCGGAGGTGAGAGACATGACGTAGAGAAGCAGGTCTGGGTGAGGGAGGGGAGCCCCGTCGGAGGAGAGGTACCCCCGAGCCCGCCAGACGGGCAGGAGCTCCCAGAGGAGGCTGAAGAGCCAGTGGCAGTGGGTCAGGAAGACCACCGGGAAGCCCGACTGGCCGAAGCGCTCCAAGCCACAGGCCACGGCCGCCAGGTGGGCGTGGGTGGCTGTGTGAGAGGCGCAGGAGAAGGCCAGGGCCACGGGGGCCTCGGTGGGCAACAGCACGTAGAGGCCGAAGCCGGCACACCACTCGTCCTCCCGGTAAAAGCCACAGCCGGACACGTGGATGCAGACGAAGGCGGACAGGTCGGAGGAAGGGGGCAGGGCCTGGAAGACACGCGGCATGGCGTCTGGGGACGTCAGCAGGTGGTTCTCCCCCAGCAGGCCCCGGAGCAGGCTCAGATCCAGGCTTCTCTTCCCCTTGTCCTGCACCAGCAGGGACCAGCGGACAAGCCAGGCTTTGGGAGCCCGGCGGCCCTGGCCGGCCTCGGGGTCCTCAGTGGCCCGGGAGGCGTAGGAGAGGTCCAGGACCACGGGGACGTCCCCGATGTAGCGGGAGAAGTGCTTGAGGGTCCAGGCCACCGCGTAGGGGCTGTCTCCCCCCGCCTGGGGACCCTCACTGTCCTCGTCTGGGAGCAGGGGTTTCGAGGTGTAGGTGACCGGCTGCTTGCGCCCCGAGTGCTCCTGAGAGAGGAGGGCCGTCAGCGCCACCTGGCTCACCATCACCTCCAGGTGGAAAGGCAGCAGGGGGTCAGGGGCCGCGAGGCACAGGGCGGACACCAGCGCTCGCTTCAGGGCCAGGAAGGCCTTCTCGTGCCCCTGCCCCCACTGCCAGTCCGGCTTCTGCTGGAGGAGGCGACGCAGCGGGCCCACCAGGCTGTCATAGTCAGGAATGGCCTCCCGGTGAGCGTCCATGAACCCCACAAAGAAGGAGAGCGAGGTGAAGTTGCTGGGCACAGTCAGCTGGGCCAGGTGGGCCAGGACTTCCTGGCAGGGGGCCTTCCCATCCCAGGGGGTGCCCAGGTAGGGTGAGGCCACCCCCGGCAGGAGGTCGATGTCCAGGGCGCCTCCGGGAGGGTCCTGGAGGCTGAGGCACCGAAGGATCTCCTCTGTCAGGGAGGGGCTCTCAACCCCAAACACGGACGCCAGGGCAGTGTCCAGCTCTTGGTCGTCGGCCCAGGGCAGCGGCGGTGGAGTCTCCTGGACCTCTCTCTGCTCCTCATCCCACCCCTCCTGCTCCACGTGGCCTCCTTCTCCCTGTGGCAGGCTCTCCAAAGGCGCGGGGCTGTCTTCATCATCGACCCCATCATTCAGCTCAGCCACCCTGGCAGAGCTGGGAGGAAGGGTTTTCCACACTTTCAGGAAGTTGCCGATGTCGGCGTCCAGCCTACAAGAGAGGAGCAGAGGGGAGTGGCTGGGGGTCTCGGAGGGAAGAGGGGCAGCCTGTCCCACCCTGAGGCAGGAAACCTCATCTGGAGAAGCCCCAGGGGGAAGCGCAGCCATTCCCAAGCCATCCCAGACGGCACAGCCATCAAGGAGGCTACCACCCAACATCTCCTCCACTCCCCCCTGCATGTGGCAGGGTCTGTAAGCTCAAAGGCAGGTCTCGGTGGCTTATCAGATCTAAGCCTCGCTGCCAGATGACACTGAAGCCACTCAGCAAGCAACAGCTTCCCGTCCCATCACAGGATGAGCGATGTCAGGAGAAGCGACCAAAGGGCGAGAGAGCTTGACCAGGGGCTTGAGGGAAACCACAGGCAAACCTCATCCACAGCCATTTCTTCCTCCCTGGCTAAAAGGGCCTGGGCGACCCAGTTGGGGAGCAGACCCCTACTGAGAAGGTCCTGCCTACAGGCCCCTGCTGGGCCAAAGAAACCTGGAGCGTGACAGCCAAGGGGTTCACTGGGGACAGAGGCCGGAGGAGCTGAGTGACTGCAAGCCAGTTTTGCCAGCACTCGCACAGGGACCTTGGAACAGTCCGTGGAGCTTCAGCTTCCTCAGGGGTAAAGTGAGAGGCGAGGTCGTCTCGATGTGAGATAACTGGGGGCACGGCCCCTGCGTCCATACAGAGTGAAGCTGGGAGGAGGCCTGGTCGCGGCCGGCTTGGTGCCAAATGGATGGAGCAGAAACTGGCTATGTGGCCCTGGACAGAAAAACAGATGAAATACACCGGGTGTCCACGCAAGGGCACGGCATCCAGCCACTGCCCTGAGCCACCCCACCCACGGGCCACACATCTGGGAAACGAAGGACCCAGGCATGCGAAGGTCAGTTGCAGAAGGATGTCTGTAGTCTGAAGGTAAGATATACAGTCTCAGGACTGCAAAGTCATAGCGTCGGTGATCTGTGGATCTATAAATATTGGGTAAAAGTGCAAAGGGGCGGAGGAGAGCTGATACCAAGGGCTCGAGTAGAAAGCAAATGTGTACCAAGGTGAGAAGCAGTCTCATCCCTCTGCTCATGACCAAGCTCAGAACGAACGTGGGCTAGCACTCACGGGAAGTTCCCGCCAGGCCCAGGAGGGAAAGGCAGGGAAGGAAGGGAGGGTCCCATTACCTGTTGGGCTTCTTCAGAAACTCCTCCAAGGTGGGGCCGTCACGGCCCAAAGGGTCATCAGGCACCATGAACAGATTCCCAGCAAAGGTGAAGGGCAGCAGGCTGAGCCCCGAGAGAAGAGACAGGGCTATAAAGGGGACCTGGACCCGCCCATGTTCCATTGCCACCTGAGTGAGCCTACAGCCTTCAGGGGGCTGAGCCTCACATCTCCTCCAGGAGGACATGATGGTGAGTACTGCAAGTCCCTCTCTCGGCCCCTGCATTTCCCCTGCCCAGGGGCTGCCTGACACCCCCTTCCCCCCTCACCAGGAGAAGGAGCGGCGCGGCCCCCGGGAAGCCACCTCACCGATTTTTCACCAGAAGCTTCTTGGAATGCGTCATCAGCATGTAGAGCTGCTCGTTGGTGACAATGACACCGTCGGTCTCCTCTGCCAGCTTGATCATGAATCTGCAGGGAGAAGGGAAGCCGCCAATGCTCCCAGGAACCAGCCCCTCGCTCCCCCAGGCTGTAAGAAGATGCCCAAGTCTTCTTCTTAAAAATGCAGCCTCCAAGTAGAAAGAAAATGTTCTGGAAATGGTGATGGCAACCTATGTCCACGCGTGCTTGATGCAGTTAATGTATGGACTGTTCTAAGAGCTGTAAGGGCCCCAATAATTTTTTCTTTTAAAAAAATGCAGCCTCGCACAGAGGGGACAGGGAGTCTAGGAACCCATCCCTGCCTCTCTGCAGCCATCTGGGATTCCTCAACTTCCCATCTGTTTACCCAGCAGCCACCCAGGGGTACCTATATGCACACACTCCCAGCTATGCATACAAATCCACCCCCCAACTATGCACAGAGGTATACCATACCCAACACTTACGGACGAACAAACAAAACAACCTATTTGTCCGCCTCTACACGCACACATACACTGCTTCGATAATTACATCTGTACGTTGGAGATAACATATCTACCCTATGCTGTTGTGAAAAGGAAACTGAGAGAGACCGTGCATGTCAGGGTCTCATATGGAGTCGGACACCCAGTCTACATCTATATATCACAGTATTAGTCTACACCAGTGCACAGCATCCATAGACAAATGTGTGTCTGACAACACACACACACACACACACACACACACACACACAAGCACATGCCTGGACAAAGAAAAGCATTTTCTTAGCGATACCACTCCTCTGAAGAGGGGAATGACCAAGAGAGAAAGCCACGATGACTGGCTTTCCTGAAAATGTCCAACCCCTCTACCCCCACATGCCATTCCACAAAAGCCCAGCAAAAGGGCCTCTGTAGAAATGCTGTCTAGCCTCGGCCCCAGCCCTGCACTGGTGGTATATGGGGCTACACCACTGGACTGCGAACCAAGAAGTCGCAGCTCAAAGCCACCAGCCACGGTGCAGGGGCAAAGATGAGGCTATCATAAGGAGTTACCGTCTCCGACACCCACAGGGGCAGCTCTCCCCTGTCCTTTCTGAGGGGTCATTCTGAGTTGGGGTTGACTCAGCAGCAGTGAGTGGGGTTTGGTGAGTTTAAGCTCTTTACCCAGGAGCCCTGGCACCTGCTTGCCAGGTCCAGCTGGGCAGTTCAAGCCAACGGGGTGTGCCCAGGAGAAAGATCAAGCATTCTTCTTTAGCAGTGTCTTACATCCTGGCATATGTCATAGAGACGTTCTATTCTGACCTGGTCACTAGGCATCAGAATTGACTCTGGGACCAGGGACTACTAGAGCAGGGTTCTCCATGAGAGACCACAGCCTCTCCCAGATCTGAGACAGAAGATGAGACCAGCCCACTGGCTCTGCCACCATGTAGGGGAGCAAGATGTTAGGGCTGACAAGCAGGGAGGTGCCTGGGATTCAGATCCAGGGCTGGGCCAGACTGACTCCGATTCCAGAGACCAGCCCAGGGCCTCCACCCACATGCAGCTTTCGATAAACACCTCCAGCTAGGTCTGGACAGGTCAGCACCGTGAGACATACACTCCACCCTAACTGATAAGACACCACGAGCCTGGTACCTGCAGCCCTCCTGATACTCCTGATACTCACTGGACATTCTAGAAGTCACCTCAGCCAGCCTGCCCCACAGCAGATGGCTCTCCTCCACCCATCCGTCACAGGGGCAGGAAGTCAGTGCCCTGAAGAAACGAAGCTCCAGCATCCCAATCAGGAATGACTCTTACTTGGGCAGAGACCACCTGGAGCCCCTCCTCCTTCTTCTTTGTTGACAACCTACACTCCAACCATTCCTCTCTGGCTGTGACACCCCATCCCCCTTCCTCTGAGAGGCTCCCCTCCATCTCCCTGGACACCGCAGCCTGGCCTCCGGGCCCCCCATAGAGGGAGGGCTCCAGCGGGCAGGCCCACCTGTAATCATAGGTGGTGATCTTCTTGCCGTTCTCGATCTGCGAAGGGGTGATTGAAAGCATCTTGAGGGCGTGCAGCTTCGACAGAAAGTGGCTCTCTGCGGGGAGAGGGGGCAGAGAGCCCTGAGGATCAGGGCCAGGGCTCCAGGACCGGTGGAGGGCGGGGCAGAGGGGCGAACCCCTGGCCTGAGGGGCGGGGAGGGGCGGGACTGACTTACCTTTCACCTTGCGGTTTTTCCTCAGCTGCCAGGTGGGCACAAACACGGTGACCTCTCGGTGTCCCCGGTTCCAGAAGTACTGCACGGCCATGGCTACGCCACGGCAGGAGAAGTAGTGCTGGAGGCCGTGTCTGCAGGGAAGCTGGGCGTGAGGGGCAGCCCCCTGCCTGTTGCAGCCCCCCCTCCCCCGCCCCGCAGCCAGCCCTTTGGGTGGACCAAGAAGGCCAAGACACCCACCACACCCAACAAACGTCCCGTGAGCACCTTCTGCCAGATGCTGCATGCGTGTGCACATGGGCACGCATGCGCGTAAACGTGTGCACACGTGTATGGGGTGGAGGGGGAGAGGACAACGTCTAGACCCCAGAAATGCGTTGTGGAAGCGGGAAGCACAGGGCGATCACTGATCACTGAGTGCGGCGTGTGATTTGCTCAGCATGGAAGCCCACCCACTAGCAACCTGGTCGGCTGGCGAAGCAATCTGTGAGGGGTCAGGAAATGCTTCCTGGAAACCTGGACATCCAGCCTAGAAGGTGACCAACTGGCCTGGCGCCTGACATTGACAGATCCCATGGAAAGAGCACAGGCCTTGGCACTGGACAGCCCTGAACCCAAAGGCCAGCTGGCCCCTTACCAGCCCTGGTAGCTTGGGCAAGATCCTTCACCTCTCAAAGCCTGTCTCAGTCTCTTTCGAGGAGGGAGAACAAAACCCTCCCTGGCAGGGCTGCTGCACATAAGCCCCTGCAAGCCCCATGTGCCCCATAAACACAGGCCCAGGATGATGCCCACATCCCATCTCCCAGGGACACCCTGCTCCTCCCGACCCCAGCCCTGGCCATGGCTACTCACACCATGGCCACGCTGCTGCCATCGATGACCACGCGCCGTAAGCCCTGGTCCCCGGGTTCCTGCGACAGGCTCAGCTCAAAGGGGGTACTTAGCGCCTCGTGGTACCGCTGGAAGCTGGTCACTGTGCCGTTGCCCGGCGGGTGTCGATGCGGCGGCTGCTTCGGGGCCCCTTCCCAGGCGCCCAGGAGGCTCTCGGCCTGCGGATGGTGCCGACTTCTGGGGGTCAGGGTGGTGTCGGGCTGGGCACCCTGCCTTCTGGCCTCCCCCTGACCCCTCGCGGCGGCGGCGGCACTGCCCTTTGCTGCCGTCTGGACTTGGGAGCTTGGGAGCTTGGCTCCACCCACCAGCCTCCCTGAATCTGGGGGTGCCTGCTGAGCTGCCGCTGTCTGGGGAGCTCTGGGAGCTTTGGAAACGGCAGGGGCGGCAGCGGCTTTCGATCCTGTTTTGCCTCCCGCTACAGTCGGAGCTTTGGACGGCTTGGCGCTGGCAGGGGAGCTGTTCACTGAGGACATCGGTTGAGCCAGGGATGGTCGAGGGGCTGGGGGCCCCGTCCGCATGGCAGGCGTCGGCTGACCCACAGCTACTTTCCGAGCTATGGGTGCCCCGTGGGCAGCTGGCTTGGTTGGAGAGGTAGGCACTGGGTGCGCCGCAGGGGCTGTGTGGGCTGCTGCGGTGCTGGAAACCAGCAGCACCTGGGGAATGGCAGGCAGCAGTGGCCTTGTGGGCTCCTTCTGGGCCGGGGGCAGAGCTGCAGCCACGCTCACTGGGAGAGGGCCAGGCCCTGTCTCAGCAGCAGGCCTTGCCCGGGATGTCAAGGCCGGGGGCGTCTCTTGAGCTGAAAGCATCCTTTGGCCTGCAGATCCCACTGGAAAGGACCCCTCTGGGGGCCCCTGATGGTCCCCTTGCATGCTGCCTTGATTTCCCGCCTCACCGACAGCTTGGAGCTGGGGTGCACCGGGAGAGGGCGGCGTCCTCTGGGCCAGACCTGGGCTAATTCCGTCCTTGGCCCCTGGGGCCACCAATAAGCTCATGGCTTTTTGTGGAAGTCTCTGCCCTCAAGCAATTCTGTGGACGGAGACAGGAAGAAGAACGCGACTGCCGATCTCTGGGCCTGCCTTCGCCGAGACAGGATTCCTGTGTGGTTTGTAGAAGCCTGGCTCCTGGTGGCTTTCATAGATCCTTGGACACCATCATGGACGCTGGAACCGACCCTAGAGGAAGGCCATGTATGTTGGGAAGGTCAGAAGGCAGTGATTACTACTTCCTGGGGCTGGGGGAACAGGAGCAGATGGAGAGAAGCCAGATCCATTCTTCTGAACTTACTGTACTAGCCGGTTTTCTGCCTCCTGCTGTTTGGTCTGGATGGGGGGTCTCCCGAGGACCAGGGATCCCTGATACCCATGGTTCCCAGCACCAGTTAACCTGGTCCAATCCCCTGGGTCTCCACTGGGGAGGATCCCCCTTGCCAGCTAGAGCCCAGAATCCTCCCCCTTAGGCACCATGGTCGGGCCTTTCTTCCGCCGGTGAGGAGGACAGAGCAGGAGCTCCAGGTTGGACAGGGTATCTGGGATGCCCGTGTGGCCCAGCCACTGGATGATGTCCTCAGTGCCCCACACCAGGCTGAGCAGCAGAGGACAGTTGCACCAGGTCCCCTACCTGTGGGTGACCACGCAGCAGTGGCACCTCAGCCTCCCTGATCCCCCTTAGAGCCAGAGAGGCAAGACTCTAGCATGGCCGCCACCTCAACCACCCAAGCCAGTTCTAGATCATGATGGACCAGTGAGCCCCCTCACCATCAGAGCCCCAGGGCCCAGCAGAGGCAGTGGAGGAGGAGGCCCTGGGTCCCGAGGCAGACACTACAGGACCAGCAGGCAGCGAGGTCGGGGCTACACAGGTTCATCAGATTCTCCTGGGCACAGCGGGGTGCGCACGGAGGAGGTCAGACCAGCTGTCTCCCCTACCCACAGCACTGGTCCCCCACGAAGTACGTGCAGGGAACAGGCCCGTCCTTCTCGGTCCTGTCACCTCACCCCCATGTCCTTCCAGGGCCCCCTCCAACAGAGTAGAGAAGGCCCACAGGGATGAGGCACAGGAAAGTCTGCACTCAAGATCAAGGGACCTGTTTCCCATGTGACCTCAAAAGATTAGGAGACTTGTGTGAGAAAAGTGTCATCCTCTAGGTCTCAGGTTCCACCCACCACCCCTGTCTGCTGGCAGACTGAGCTGGAAGCTCTTCTGGTCCCTTCCTGCTCTGTGGCATTTTTTGATTCCATCCGAGCCCAGGGGAGGGGGCTGGTACCCTTCTACACACTGGGAACCGGGCACAGATGCCCACACACCCAAGCTGGAGGAAAACTGCAAAGCTTTGGATGATGGCTCTGCCCTGGGGGGGTGGGAGGGAGCATGTCGGGTGGGGGTGGAGGGTATTTGTACTGCCTGTGCCTCCACTGCCCCATCTGTCAAATGAGGATGATGACAGCTCCTGTCTTAGCACCTATAGTGACCAAGCTTCCGCGAGTTAATACATGGGGTACACAAATACCAGAGCCGTGGTGCAGGGTCTGAAAGAAGGTGCCAGGTTGCTTGCCCAAGAGCCTCCAGAGAGGGACCAGAGCAGCACCCAACCCAGGTCTGCCCAACTCTGGAACCAGAGTCCCCCTCCCTCCCCCGCCAGCTGACTGCACAGTGACCTCAGGGTCGTCCTGTGGGAATCAGACCTCATCCTCCCCCAGAAGTTCTTCAAGCACAGCCTGTGCCCATAACCATGGTAACTGCTGCCTAGAGAGGGCAGAGGATGAGATGGGGTGTGGGTTCAGCCTCCGGGGGAACCCCACAGATAGGCACTATGGTTGAAGAGCCTCTGGTTTTCCAGAAAGGCCAAGGGCTCCCATGTAGAGGGCCACTGCACTCAGTGGCCAGCCTACCCGGGGTAGGCTGACATGGTATTTCTCTGCTTTAGAGCTTGAGTTTTACCACCACGGGATGGGGGCACGTTCCTCCTCCTCAACTGAATCAGGCGGTGCAGTGTACCCTTGGTCCCGCCCACAGCCCGTGTCTCTGACCCTCACGCCCTCTCCCTTGGGCCCATTATGAAACCAAGGCTCCAGTGGGATCTCGAACTTCCTTCCTGAAAACCGCCAGTCTCTCTGCTCAGGGCCCTGCCCCTGCTGAGACCTAGGCCTCCCTCCTCCGCCTCCCTCACCTCCAAGCCCCTCCCCAAAGAGCCTGAAACCTCCCCAGTCACTTAGGCCTGGGCTAACCTCTGACCAGACCCAGCCGCTTCGTTCCTGCATGGAAACTCACCGCCTCCCACCGCCCTGGGCACCGTATCATGCTCACCCCATTCCGCTGCACATCCCCTTGCAACTCTCTGAAGACAACACGTCAAAGCACGGTACGGGCCGGGGATGAGGCTGACAGGTGTTTTCTGTCTCTTTTTGCCAAGTGCTTGAGACCTCTGTCGTGAGAGCAGTGGCTCGATATTCCCCGGTTGAAAGGGATGCTTCTTTTCGTTGTCCTCCGATTGGTGCCACCCGCCACGCTTGGCCCAAACATGGACCCAGACTTGGCCCAGTTCTGCACCATCCTCTCAATCTTGGGTGGGCCTGAGTCCATCTGGACCGAGATAAGTCTCAACCTACGGAGGTCCCAACTCCTATATGTTGGGTCCTTCCCACGGGCCAGGCGCTCTCTACACATCACCGCATGGATTCCTTTCTCAGCGTTATGGGGACACTACTCTGATCCCCACTTTGGATGAGGAAGGGAAGGCACATGTTCCAGGTCCCAGGGGTTGGGTAAGCAGGGATATTCAGGCACTCTGACTCCCAAGTACGGAGTCTGACTCACGATGCTAAGGATATTGTACAGAAAGACAAGGGGACACCTGGAGTTCCCTCCAGGTACTATCTGGATCAACTTTCTTACTGAGAGCTCACCCCGACCTGTACCAGAGAAGGAAAAGAAGAGGCAGTAACGAGTGCACAGAGAAGGGTACGGACAACACAAAAATAAGGCCGGGGGGGGGGGGGGGGAGCCATGTCGTTCTAAGAACATCACTGTCCCAAGGCCCTTTGTCAACTTACACATGAAATAAAAACAATAACACAAAATAGTCTAAGACGAGCTAGAGGCTTTATTGTGTCACACCTACTTTAGGGCTTTCCTTTCCCATAAATTCATTACCGGTTATGGTCTGCCTTCCAGAGCCCACCCAATTTACACTGCACAATACGCAAAAAGCTCAGACCATGGCCATAGCACCAACCCTGGAAGTGGGAGCCATCCAAATCCAACCCACCGCCTTTGAGCCATTCCCAGCTCACAGAGGCCCTGGGTCACGGCGGAGAAGCTACTGTGTGGGGTTTCTGAGTCTGCAGAGCTTTACCGACACAGGCCGCCTCACCTCTGTCTGGGGGAACCGCTGGTGGGCTCGAACCACCTACCGTTCAGGTGGTTAGCAGACCGACACCTACCCCACTGCCACCCTGACAGACAGTGCCACCAAATCTATATGCAATCAAGCTCAAAATCAAGAAGTCTCGCCCACGAAGCCAGCTATCAGTCTCTGCCTTCCGTTCTTAATTATGAAGAGACAAGCAAGGATTGCCAGATATAGGAGAAAAACACCTAAGGTGATGATAAAAACAAAAACACAGAGATAAAAAAACAACACGGGGGGGGGGGGAAGAAGCTAGGCAGGGGTGAAAATGCCAAAGAGTTTTTGAATAGCATTCTCCTCAGAGAGATAATAGAGAAAATGGCATATGCCAAACAAGAAGACGCCAGCAAACCAAGACTGTGGCCACTGAATCTCAAAAGAGACCCTGTGAGATATAGGGGTGGAGTCTAGCCTGTTCATCTGGAGATCGCCATTGAGTAGCCAATGAGGCCTCCGTGTGGGCATGGCTTTCTCCTGAGACTTCTGGGAAATCTCGTGATATTTCCCTCATGCAGATGAGAAGCTATCTCCCCAGTTGTTGGGAGTTAGTCTCAGAGACGATGAATCACGGACAAGACAAGATGGCAGCGTCCGAGGAGCTGAAGGAGTCAGAGGAGAAGCCCCACGGCCTTACCCTGATGGAACCAGAACTCTGAAGCTGGAGAAGCCACATGGAGACCCCTGCCAGTGATGAGTTGCCTCTACCACCACTGGATGCTGTTGATGGACCCTAAGTCCTGGACGCGAGGAGCCGACGCTGGGACTCTGCACCCACTGGCCTGTGACTTCATGAGTCGGAAGGAGACATTATAGACTGGTATCAGGCACATGGGCTAATACTGGACCTATGACTTTGAGCTGGACGGTTGGGATGTTTTCTTAATGTCCTATTCCTCTTGTATATAAACCGTACCCTTATATCCATGTGCGTGCCTATGAGTTTGTTTTTCTAATCTCCCCGGACTAACACAGACCCTTAGTGGGGTTTCTGAAGCTGTAAATCTTTGTGGAGCAGAGTACCCCTTTCTCCTGCCGAGAGGCTGCTGGGTCTGAAGTGCTTTTGTGGCAGTTAACATGTTTAACCCACCATGCCACCAGAGATGGGCTACTTTCTTTTTTAAAGAGAGAAGCTAACAGACTTTTAAACATTAAAAAAAAAAAAAAAAGATGGCAGAGATGAAAGACCAAAGAAAGGGCTTAGAAGATAAAGCTGAGGAAATCTCCAGAAAATCCAGCTAAAGGTCAAATAGTTGGAAAACAGGAGGGGAAAAACAAGAAAATTAGAACACCAACAAGCTGTGTCTGAACAGAAATTCCAGAAAAGGAAGCCTCATCCAGGAACTTGTTCCCAGATTTTTTTTCTAGAGATTAAAACAATAAATGCCTATCAAGGAGGGTCCCCAAGTACCATACACAATAGACAGAAACAGGACCACACACACACCCCCCACACACACACACACACACACAGGCTCATCTCTGGGAAGCGGACACAGAGGGAGCTGAAAACATCCTCTCAACAAAGGGCCGGAGTTCAAAACGGCTTCAGGCTCCTCAAAAGCAGGATGCCTCGCCACTTTTGAAAGAAAAACACTTCCATTTATAATTTATTACCCATATTTTGCAAGTGTGTCTAAAACCCATCTCTAAAACAATACACCTTTTTCAAGACAAACTGTCCACCTAGGAACCTTTAAATCTGCAAAGCCCTCCGATCCAACCTCCAATCAAACCTTTCCCAGGATGCCACTAGACCAGAGAGCGTCTTCCAGCCAGTGGAGGAAGCGCAGCACAGAGAGCCAATGACAGGGCCGCATCATTCACCTGGGGACACTCGAGCACTGGGGAGCTGGGCTGGGAGCCTCAAGCTTAGCAGTGGGAAAGCTCAGCCAGTTCCTGGGAGACGGATAGGGCTTTCCATCTCAGAAACTCACAGGGAAGTGTCTCCCTTGCCTAGAGCAGCGGTTCTCAACCTGTGGGTCGAGACCCCTCTGGGGGCTCACACGACCCTTTCACAGGGGCCGCCCACTCCATAGCAGTAGCAAACTTCCAGTAATGAAGTAGCAAGGAAAATGATTTGATGGTTGAGGGCGGTCCACTTTCAAGGCACCAGGAAAACTCCGCCAGATGGCAACACTGCTGCCATCTTCACAATGGACCGGGAGGAGCCGGTGCCAGCACCACTGCCAACAGCCAATGCAACTCCCCACGGCCTTGCTCCTTGGAGTAGAGCACCTTCCATTGACAACCAAGCCAAGAGGCGGTAAACCACACCCCGTGGCAGGGTTCCAGAAGTCACTTTCTCTGACTGTCACCTCCCTCCATGGCCTTGATAGAGAAGGGGCCGAGACATTGTGCCTCTCCTCTCTGCTGCCCAGCTTGCCCTCCGCTGTTGCTCAGGAGGGCACAGGAGCAGAACAGGAGTCGCCCCTTACTGCTAAGGGTCATCAGTAACGGCCTCCTTTCCACTTGATGGTTTCACCTTGGGAGTGGCCGGCCTTCCCAGCCAGCACTGGTTTTCGCTGCCTGCAAATGTGATTCCCAGCCAGATGCTCCTGAGTTGGTCCAGATTTTTCAGGCTAACCAGCTGCCTGGAAACCAGCTGCAGAGAAACCTGGACACTTCTTGACCTGACCCCCCAGGGCCCCCAGCTTCCCTCTTCTCCCCCGAACCACTCCTACATCCTCTCTGCCAGCAGGCGGATGGACAATGGGTCGTGATGACAGTGCACTCGTCTGTGCCCTTGCAGCTCGGACTGGGGTCAGCCACCCGGGAACCACAGGTCATTCATGATGGTGGCCAGTTGGCGTGCGTCGGATCGTGGGCCCTCAGAGGGCAGCATCCGAGGCGCTCACTTAACAGACAAGAGATGCGAGAGAAACAAGGTCTTGCTCACAATCCCATCTCTGGTTAACGACGGCACCCACTGTGATTAGTTCCCCAATTCCACGGCCTACAGGGCCAAGAATCACTGCTCCACAGATTTCCAAAGCTATCAACCTTTACAGGAGCAGAAACTCCCATCTGTCTCTCCAAGCACAGCGGGGGTGGGGGTGGGGGTGGAGGGTTGACCCCTGACGTGGCCACATTGACGCACTGTAGTTCTTGAGCCCTGCCCACAGTGTGTATTTACTCAGACGTTGTTTCAGCTGACTTTCACGATGCCTCCCTGCCGTGACTATTCTGAGTTGATGTTCTCTTCTTGGGGACAAGAGGCTCGAGGGAGAAGACGGTATGTGAAAGGAGGCAGTCTTGTCCTGACCTCTAACCCCAAACTCCCTCCACCGCACCCACCCGCCCAGGCCCTAACGTGGTGACAACAAATCCAACCAAATCACCTGAGCGGCCCAGAGCCTTCTCCTCCACGCTCTCCTGCCCTCGGGCTTCGACTCAAACTTCCTGCTCTGTCTGCTTCTTCCGTGCAGTAAGCAAGGCGATACTTGGAACATTTTCACATTCCATTTCCATCTCGAACAAGGCCTTTCCCATGGGACAAGAAAGGGGAATGGGAGATCGTGGGGCGGAGGTGTTTGAGAGAGCACTGGTCACAGGAACTGGACCTGGAGTGAAAACCCAAAGAGCCCTAAGGCAGCCTGGAGGACTGAAGCAGACTGGCCTGGGAGGAACGGTGGGATCTGGGGGGGCCGGGGCCCCTCAGACAGCACAGCCCCATAGAGGGCGGGCGAGCTGTTGTCTTTGTATGAACAAAGGACGCAGAGGCTGTTCTTGCTAACCTAGCCTATCCCAGCTACTGATTCTTCTGACTCAGAGGGGCCCCTGCACATCTGCTCTCCCGCCCCTGGTACCTCACTCAGGCTTGGGAAAGCTGCTGACACAGCAAATCAACCTCGAAGCCCAGGGGGGACTTCCCAGCCTGCCTCTCTGCCTGCCTGCCTGCCCTAGAGCAGTCACCGCCCCACTCCCCACACCCCAGCCTCCCCCTCCCCACTCCCTCTCCCCTACACATGGCCTTGACCAATTGGGAGATGTGATACAGACTAGACTGGGGAAGGTGTGTGTGTGTGTGTGTGTGTGAAGTTGGGGAGGTCCAGGACAGAAGTAGATTGCAGCATTCCAACCAGGAAAAGATAAGAGAAGTGGGTGGTGCCCCACCCCCCCCTTCAAGGGAAGCCTTAGCTATAATTAGAGGCCAGGGAGAAGCTGAGAGACCCCAGTGGGAAGGGAAGGGGGTGAGAGAAGACAGGAAGGGGCCATGGTAACCCAGGGCCCAGAGGGCCAGCCTCACAGAGCAGGCCTTTCATGTGAAAACCCATAGCCCTACGTGGGGAGAGCCACCACCCCACAAAACCTAGTTCTTCCCAGGGCATCCAGACCTCCAGGCCCGAGGCCTTCTGGAGTCTGCCAAAGATGTCAAGAGTGTGAGTCCAGAGGCCTCAGCTCCCAGCATTCCCCACGGACCCCACTGTCAGCACTCTGGCAAGCCCCTCCCCCTTTGTGGTCCCAAAGCCTCACAGGTAAAATGGCCAGGGCTGCCCTAGAAGAGTGTGTAAGCTCCCACCCCCACCCCAAGTCTTAAAGCTGAATGGCTCTGGGGGGTCAGCCCAGGATGGACAGAGAGGACCCCTGAACGTGGCGCGGCCCACAGGGCTGCTAACAAGTTAGAAACCACCAGTTGTGGGGGGCCGAGGGGGAGAAAGACTGGTCTTTCTGCTCAGTCTCAGACACTTCTACTTTGTCCTATGGGGTCCTCAGAGTGGGCCTGCACTCAAGGCAGTGGGGTTTTTTGTTGTTTTGTTTTCTCTTGGTTTGTTTTCGAGACAGGGACCCTTGACTTTCCAGAGTCTTGATGGAGAACAAAGAGGTGTGTTCTGGAAGGCAGGAACTGAAATTGCTTCGTGACTGCAAGTAGGCTGTGGACACTGGAACCCATGGGCTGTGGACACTGGGACTCGTGGGGGCGCAGCTCTGGACACTTAGAGGGTCAGGGGTGGCCAGAAAAGAAAGCAGGGCCCCGAGGGAAGGCTTAGCGACTCCGCCAAGGCTGCAGATCTGGAAAAGCCCGGGAATGGCGGGTACCTGACAGCACACACCAAACCCAACTCCCTGCCTTTACCATCCAGTCAATGCGGACTGCGGACTGGACTTCGCGACTGTAACGGTTTAGGAAGGGAGAAAGCGGGTCCTGTTGGTTTTGAACTGTGGACCGTAAGGATCTCAAGCCCAGTGCGTAGCCACTACACTCGGGCTCCCATTCCCCCAGACAACCCTGGGAACGAAATCGGGGACCTCAGCGAGCCACCGTCTCCCCAGGAGCAAGGCGGGGAGGGGGGCGGGGGCGGGGAGAAGTTAGTTACCTTGGCGTTGCCCATGTTCTCCCCGGGGGGCCCCAGGGGCTGGAGCTCGCAGCCAGAACAAGGGGGTGTCCGGGCGGCTCCGGAAAGCGCTCTGCTTGACTCTGAAGAAGCGCTCCTCTTGCAGCCCCGCTCGCCCCAAGCCTTGGATTTGGGCTACACCGTGAACCAGTCCTGCGCGAGTGTCGCCCCCACCCCCTGCCTGGAGCAGGAACAGGGCTGCCCGCCTTTCCAGGAGGGAGGAAGACTGTCAACGGGGTCTAGCTGGAGGGGCCCCCCCCCCCCCCCCCCCCCCCCCCCCCCCCCCCCGGCTCCTTCCAGACCCGAGATGCCACGCCCCCGGCCACCCCCTCCCCTGGCCGCCAGCCCTCCTGGGGTCCCACCGTGAAGGCGCTCCAGCCAGGGCTGCAGTTGGGGGTGGGACTGGTCCGGCTCCCGCCACCCCTCCCTCCGCCCCTAGCCTTCCCCCAGCTCCACTCAGTGGGCTGGTTTAGGCGAGGTGGGGGAGGAGGGAGCTAGAAGCGTCAACCTTCCACTCAAGTTTGGGGCCCCGAGCCAGAATTCGGGGGTCAAAGTTAATTTATTCCCACTTTCCCTGTGGAAGGAAGGGAAAGGGAAAGCATTCGGGCTGTCAGTCGGGGAGCCGGTGGGGGCTTGGTTGTCTGGAACTGGAGACGTGGGGCAGGCCTTTGGGTTTCCCCTGAGCACGGGGCGGCCTCCGCCACCCCTTCCCTCTCGGAGTGCTACAGCCCTTAGAGGAAAGGGTTAAGGTGAAGCAGGGTGGAGAGCGGGGAGGCTGAGGCCCTAAGGAAACTGGGCTGGAGACCAAACCGGAAGGAAAGGGTAACTGGACGGACTCCCCACCCCCCACGGAAGTCTGGGGACAGCCTGCAGTTGGCAGGCATCCCAGACTCTCCTGAAGCCCCCCAGGTCTGGAGGGGCTGGGCGGGTGCCTGAGCGCTAAGGCTGGAGTTGTTTATGAAAGCTCTTTTTAGCAAGTCCAGTTACGCTGTGTGGGGAGGCTTTCAGGGAGTGAGACTTGCTGGTCATGCAGACATTAGGAATGAGTTACATTTCTCAATCCGACTGTAGTTCGCACTTCTGCATCAGTCGCAACAGTCGGTAGGGAACAGTTAGGCTAATGTCTGTCTGACTAGGTACGGACTGGCCCAATGCCAGTGGGACATCCTGACTCCTAGTGACCTGTAGACAAAGCAGAACCCTCCCTGGTGGGTTCTGAGGCTGTGGATCTGTACAGGAAGAGAAAGCTCAACTTTCTCCCCTTTTGTGGGTTCAAACTGCTGACCTTGTAGTCCCACCTGAACAAGTCACCCACGACCTACCAGGACTCCTACTCTGTGCTGACTCACTGCTATCAAGTTGACCCCACCTCTTACCTACCTCATAGGACAGGGTAGAACTGCCCTTGTGGGTTTGTGAGACTCTAACACATGACGGGGTAGAAAGCCTCGTCTTTCTCTCAAGGATCGCCTGGTGGTTTCGAACTGCTGACCTTGCTGTTCATGGTCCACCATGTAGCCGCTGGCCCCTAAAGCTCCCTATTACAGACTGATGTGGCAAACTTCAATGGAAAGAGAGCTGGGATGAGCAGAGCCAAGCACTACTAAAGAAGAGCTAAGTAGGAAGCCTATCACTTCCTGATCGCAAAACATACTACAGCTGCCGTAGTCAGCAGCCTGCCTCTGGAACAATAGGAGACACGCAGACGGGCGGAACAGAAGCGAGAACCCAGAACTAAACCCATCCCCCTGTGCGAGTCTGCGTGCACTCGAGAAACAGAGTCGCAGACACGCATCTCGTATGTGTCTGAGAAAGATCCATTGTACATTGAGAAGACATCCCAGCCCGGTCCAGATCAAGTCCATAAGCCCGATATCAGCCCATTTGTCTGATACCAGTCTGTAAAGTCCTCTTCGCACTCACGCAGCACATCTAATGACGCCGAATGTGGGAAGATCACCGGCCAGTGGGTGTAAAGCCCCACTGGATCCAGCGGTGATGGAAGCATCTCCACGTGGCTCCGTCAGCTCCAGGGGTCTGACTGCATCAGCACAGCTCCATGTGGCCTGTCAATAGGAATATCTCCCAGAGAAAGAGTGTGTCCCGCCTTTAGGGAGGAAGACAGGAGCTCCCAGAGTCCTCAGGAGGAAGCCGCGCCCACACAGCGGCCTCATTGGCTCGGACCTGATTGACAGACTAGACTCCACCCCTTCACAAGTTGACAGGAGATTAGTGTGTAACTGCCACACTCCTACAGACAACTAAAGGTTGGCAAAGGACAGAAACACATTAAATGGGGGGGAGAGACCGTCCCTTTGACAGTGCTGGCATAATTGGATTTCCATTTGCAAAAGAATTCATCAGAATTCATGTCTTACTCCATATACGAAAACATATTCTCGCCAAGGCCTGCAGTGGGTGTTCACAGCAATGTGATTTTTGCCCAGTGCTCTGAATGTCAAAGTGAAGAAATTCAGGGAAGGGGGTGGGACGGGCGGTAAATGGCAGATGTAACCATGACTCTCTTAAAGCAGCCAAATGCCTCCTCGGCTAATTAGTGGAGGTCGTGAATGGATGAACAAGATTCCCACTGCCCCTACCTACTAACAGTGAAAGTACAGCTAGGGGAACGGGCTTGGCGGGGAGAGAAGACCCTGTTGAGGTTGACTCTAGTCTGACATGGTGAAGAGGCATGAGAGGTGTAGAATAAGTGGGAAACCCCCGGTGCCCCTCAGTTTCCCCACAAGCTGCTGGTGAAATACCAATGACTTGGTTGCAGGAGGGTGGGGGACAGTGAGGGCGAGCCCCAAGGGGCTCTCACTCCTGCCACCAAATGTCAACCACTTAAAAAAAATTCAAGATGGATCCAAGACCTAAATATAAACCCTAGGACCCTAAAGATCATCCACGGAAAAGTAGGGACAAACATGGGGACATGGCATGACCACACTGTCAAACACAGTGAAGAAGCCAGATACCCACAGCAGAACACGGAACATTGACTGTAGCCTACTGAAAGTCGGAAACATATGTGCACCCAAAGATTTCACTCAAAGAGTCAAAAACTGAGGGGGGAATTTGGCAATGACATATCAGACAAGGCACAAGGCAGTAATCTCCAAAGTTTTTTAAAAACGTCCATGCCTCAACAAGAAAAAGACAAATAACCCCATTGAAAAATTAGCTGGAGGGCTGAGCCCCGGTGGCGTAGTGGTTGTGCGCGGGACTGCAGCCCACTGGGACGGAGGTTCTATTCCAGCAGTGGGGCTGGGCCTCCTACTCCCACCACCAGAGAGCAGTGATGCCCCCCCCAAAAAAAAAAGAAAAAAGAAAAATTAGCTGGGGGAGCTGAGCCCCGATGGTGTAGTGTTGTGCGTGGGACTGCGGACCATTGGGATGGAGGTTCAATTCCAGCTCCACAGGAGCAAAGACTGGACCTCCTACTCCCACCACCAGAGGGCAGTGATGCCCAAAAAAAACAAAAAAAAAAGAACTGGGGACACGAACAGACAGCTTACCAAGATATCCAGGCAACCAATACACATATGAAGAAGTGTTAGCGATTAGCCATCCATGAAATGCAATGACAAGGTATCTCCGCCCTGGCACAAGTAACCAAGTTTTGTTTTGTTTTTAAATGTTGGGAAGTGTGCAGAGAGACCGGGACCCTGATAGACTGCTGGTAGGGCTGTGACACGGAACAGGCACTGCTGAAAGCAGCATGGCACGTCCTCAAAGCAATTGGGAGCAGAAACACCATCTGACTTAACAAGAGAACTCCTTGGTATACAGCCTCCTACAGAAATAAAAAACAGAGCACAGACAGACATATGCACACCCTGCTTATCACAGCACCACTGACAACCGAAAGAGGACGGAGACAATCTAGACATGCCATGGTGGAAGAACGGATCCACGAACTGGGAAATACACACAGAAGGGAGAAAGGCAGGCCTGTCAACCCTACAAAGCCCTCCATACTCAGAAACTCCGAGAGGCAGTTCTACCCTGTCCTGTAGGGTCACTCTGGGTCAGCATCAACTCAATTGCAGTGAGCTTATTTTTTTGTTTTTGCTTTTAATACACACAGTGAAGCACCGCATACCTTGAAAGAATGAGGGAAATGTGAACCATCTTATGACATGGATGGTCTTCTAGGGCCTGATGCTGAGTTTAGTTAGCAAAATATAAGAATGCAGATATGATATGAGGCCATTGTTACTTTAAAAAAAAAAAACAGCACTACAGTGCTGTCACACCAAAAGATACAGCCTTTGATGGTTACCAGAGGTGAACAAAAGGGGGAAATAATAGGCTAGAAGGTAGACAAATGTTCATGTGGATGAAGGGAAAGAACATATACTACAAGAGGAAGATGGGGGTGGGGGGAATGGCAAGGGGAACAGGGCAAACCCCTGGAAGGTTTGATTTGCTGCTTAAGTTACTGTATGCAAAAATGATGATCTGATATGTAGCAGCCACACCACCCCCACCACTGCATTCACAATAAAAGTTGGGAATAAGGAAATAAATTTTATTTCAGATTTTTTTAAGCCCCTGGAAAAATTCCATTTTTTAAATTCCATCTTCCACGAACTTTTTGAGACTCCCTGGTCATTCTTAGTCCACCATTTGTCTGCCAGTCCGTGGTACTGTGGTGGCTTGTGTGTGGCTGTAAAGCCGGAAGCTACGTCATTAGTGTTTCAAATTCCATCCGAGTCACCCAAGATGAACAGGTGTCCAGATTGCTTCCAGGTGATGAACAGACAGTAAAGAAGGAATGGGCTGTCCACTTTGGAGGAGCGAGCCACTGAAAACATTGTGAATAGTAGCTGAGCATTTTCAGTTTTGGTCAAGGGAAGGATCCAAACCATCTAAGAGTTTGCTGCCCTAATATGACTGTTCTAAGCATTTAAAAATGATATACTGAAAAGTTGCTTATCATTTCAACATCAGAACACCACTACTGTGCTGATGAATGTTAAAAATGAGTAAAGAATGTAAATTTGTGATTTCCACATTGGGTGGCTGCCCAGTAGCCCACTGTCATTCTAACAACTGGCTTTCCAAGCTTAACAAAAAGTTAGGTATCAGTTCTGCCAGAGCAGTGCCAACTGGCTGAATCCCGCCACTGGATATAGTGCCAGAAGACAAGCTCCCGCACCTCCGCACTCAAAATACAACTGACGAAGAGCTGCCTCCTCAAAGCAGAGTCGACCACCACCATGGGGATGGAGTGAACTTTTGAGACCACAATTTGCTGATGAGGCACAACTCAACATGAGACGAAACAGCTGCAAGCATCTATTAATAATTGGAACTTGGAAAATTGGAAGTTGTCGATAATGACATGGAATGCATTAAGATCCGGAGGCCAGGCTTTAGTTAGCGGAAATAGACTGGTATTGTTCATGTTGAATCAGACAACCATATGTTTCACTTTGCCGAGACTGAGAGGTGCAAGATGAACTCCATCACATTCATCCTCAAAAAGAACGTTTCAAGATCTGTCTTGAATTATAATGCGATCTGTAGCAGGATAGTGTCCTTACGCATCCAAGGAAACCCAGTTCATACAGCTATTACTCAAATGTGCACACCAACTACGAAAGCTAGTGATGAGGATATCAAAGAATTCCACCAACTTCGTCAGTCTGAAATTGATCACACATGCAACCAAGATGCATTGATAGTTACTGGTGATGGGTATGCAAAAAAAAAAATGGAAACGAGCTGAGCCCCGGTGGCGTAGTGGTTGTGTGCGGGACTGTGGCCCACTGGGTGGAGGTTCAATTCCAGCAGTGGGGCTGGGCCTCCTACTCCCACCACCAGAGAGCAGTGATGCCCCCCCAAAAAAAAATGGAAACAAGAGGGGAGAAATGGTACCTGGAAAATGTCATCTTGATGAGAGTAACAAAACTGGAAATTGCATAATAGAATGTTGCAAGACTAATGACTTCTCCTTTAAAGATGTCTTTTTTCAGCAACATAAAGAGCATCTATACACATGGACTTCCCCAGATAAAATACCCAGAAAGCAAACGGATAACGTGTGTGGGAAAAGACCAGGGAGAAGCTTAATATCAGCAGCGAAATGATGTCAGGGAAACACCATACATTTGCTCCTATGTAAGTTGAAGTTGAAGTTAAAGAAAAGTAAGTCCCTAACAGTCAAAATATGACTTTGGGTATGTCCCACAAAATTTGAGACCATCTCAAGAACAGATTTGAGTCTTTGAACACCAATGACAGAAGACCTGATGAGCTGTGAAAAGGCATCAAGAACATCACACGTGGAGCAAGGAAAAGGCCGATAAGAAGACAAGAATGACGAGACCACAGCGGAGGCCAGAAGAGACCCAGGAATGTGCTCTCAATCATGGGCCAGCAAACGCAAAAGGGAGAAATGATGAAGTCGATGAACCGAACAGACATTTTCAAAGGGCAGCTCGCGAAGGCCAAGGAAAGTCTTATAGTGAAATGTGCAAATCCCGGAGTCGGAAAACCAAGAAGGAAGAACGCATGCAGCATAGTTTAACCTGAAAGAACTGAAGAAAGCAATGCAGGCCTCAAGTTCTAATATTCAAAGACTCTGCGGGCAAAATATTACCAATGCAGGAGGTGCCAAAAGGAGATGGAAGCAATGCGGAGTCCTTGTACCAATTAGACCTGGTTGACATTCAACCTTGTGGTCAGAACTGGTGATAGTGAAGGAAGACCTCCAAGCTACAATGAAAGCAATAGCGAAAAACATGCCTGGAAGAGCTATGTATCTAGATCCATTTCAAAGAAAGGTGACCCAACAGCGTGTGCAAATTATAGCGCAATATCACGTGGGAGTCCTGGCAGTGCCGTGGGTATGTGTTGGGCTGTGAGCCATATGATCAGCAGTTTGAAGCCACCGGCAGCTCTGCCAGAGAAAAACTGGACTTTCTACCCCCATAGACAGTCTCGCAAACCCACCAAGGGTCACTATGGAGTCCGCACTAACTTGCTGACGGTGAGTTGGGTTTGGGTTTGGGGTTATCATTGATAGGACGTGTAAGTAGAATTTTGCTAAAGATCAGTCAACAACAGTTGCCCCGGAATATCCATCAGAAATGCAGGCTGGATTAAAAAGATGGCATGGAATACGAGAGAGCGATCAGTGACTGTCCAGTGAGAATACCAGGAAAATGCTTGCTTGCGTTTTATGGACTGTGCAAAGGCATTTGCGGGGGTCACAACCGACAATGGACAGCCTTGAGAAGACTGGAGATTCCAGAACACTTCATTGTCCTCCTGCGGAACCTGTACACGGATCAAGAGGCAGTCATTTGCACAGAACCAAGGAATATTCAAAACCAAATGCAATGCCATCGAGTCAATGCCCACCCAAAGGGAATACTAACTACATGGTTTAAAATTGGGAAAGTTTTGTATCAAGGTTCTATCCTCACACCAGTCATACTTGGCCATTTATTCTAGATGCTGAAGAAAAAATCATGCAAGAAGCTGGACCATATGAAAAAGGCAGCATCGGACTGGGGGAAGGGGTTATTAACAATATGCAGCTGATACAAGCTGGCTTGCTGAAAGTGAGGAGGACTTGAGGCGCTTGCGGATGAAGATCAAGAACTGCAGCCTTCTACAACTCAACGTAAAGAACGCCAAAAGCCTCACAACTGGATTAGTAGGAGACATCATGATAAAGGGAGAGAAGGCTGAGGTTGTTGAGCATTTCCTCTTGCTTGAACCCACAATAATGCAAGCAGCAGTCGTGAGATCAAAGGACACACTGCATTTGGTAAATCTACTTCACAAGGCCTCTTGAAAGGGCTGAAGAACAAAGCTGTTACTTTGAAGACTAAGGTACACCCAACCCAAGCCAGGGTGTTTTCACTCACTTCCTATACACGTGATAGTTGGACTTGAATAAGGAAAATAGGAGAAGAGTTGATCGATTTGAATTATGATTCCGGTAAAGAATATTACCATACCATTAACGGCCAAAAAGAAGACCACACAAGCAAGTCTGTCTTGAAAGAAGTACAGTCAGAATGTTCGTTAGACTGAAAGATAGTGAAACTTTGTTCACGTACTTTGGTCGGGTTCTCGGAAGAGACCAGTTCCTGGGAAAGGACATCCTGCTGGGTAAAGTGAAGAGTAGCGGAAAAGAAGACCCTCTAGTAGGTGAATGGCACAGTGACTGCCCCATGGACTCAAACATAAGTGACTGTGAGAATGGCACCGTCCCCAACAGTGTGTGTCGTATGCAGCGTCACTAGAAGTCTAAAGCAACAGACACGACGGCACCTAAGAACAACGGAAGCATTTGGCATACTTTCTCCTGCATAAAAGCATGAAAGGACTACTTCCAGATACACTAGAACATTTCCACATAAGAATGCAACGACAGCAACATGCTGAAGCCTGTGGTAAGTAGCTCCCATTTGTTACGGCATTGTACATTGCTAAGGTGATAGGTTTGGGTTAGGTAACGAGTGGCTGCACTCAAGTTGAACACCCATAACCCAGGCACTGCCTGCACCACGGTATCAGGTCTCCCTCAACTCTTGGCATCGGTAGCCTGGTACAAGCCCTGGGCTGGCGGCTCGCCTTCGACAGCTGGACCCTAAGGCTTCCTCAGCACAAAGAACACTTTCCATAGCCCTGCAGCTTGAACAAAGCCTAATCCTGTAGAGGGCAAAGTCTGAATCCTGGGGCCTCATGGTCTTGTTTTCCAAACCCAAATCTGTCTGGTAGGCACAGTCTGGTAGGCATGCTTCTACTTATGGGAACTAAAGATAGTGACTTTTGACTTAGACTTACTACCCTGGAACATCTTGGCTTTGGCATCATGAAATGATTGTGTGCAGGCTAGGGGCAAGGAGCATCCCCTTTAAGGAAGGAGCCCCGTTGGGGGTAGTGGTCATTGGGTTTTATGTCAACTTGACTGGGCCAAGATGGTCAGTGGCTTGGCAGTCATGACGTGACCCGGCACAATGGAAACAACTCTCTGCTAGAATTGCTTTCTTTGGGGGGGGGGAGGAGGGCATCACTGCCCCATGGTGGGAGTGGGAAGCCCAGCCTTGCTCCTGAAGAGCTGCTGCTGGATTTGAACCGCCATCCCTGTGGGCTGCAGTCCCTCACACAACCACTACGCCACCGGGGCTCAGCCCTAGTATTGCTTTCAGCAACCACGAAGTCATGGGAAGATTAGGGTGGAGAGCAGCTCTTGCTCAAGCGGTGGTGATGCCTCCTTGGGGGATGTGGACTCTGTCGGCGTGAGGAGATTATGCAAGTACAGTTCCACCTGGAGCTGGTCTTAATCACACATGTCAGCAGAGGCTTTGGAGGTCTGCCCTTCCCTCTTTTTCTTCTTACTGCTGGCTTGCATTCTCCGTCTGGCTTCTGGGGACTGGGACCTGCTGCCAATCCCCAGAGTCATTCCTGGTTGTTCTTTCTGCTTCCACATCAGCCTTGACAGCAGTGTGAGTTAGGAAGGGCCTCCAGTTTAGTATCCGACCCACAGCCTTGAAATAGACTGGCTTAGGCCACTTCTGCCATTGTGTGGGCCACTCTCTCCATACGTGTACCTGTCGCTGGTCTTGCTCCTCTAGAGAACCCTGCCTAACACAGGTAGGGAAATAGGGAGAGTTCACATTACCTCTCACCTAAACTTGCCTCTGGACCACCCACCCTGCTTCTTCTCCCTAGATGGGAGTCCAGAAAAGGAAAAAGTCATTTATGTCACCTCAGCTCTGACTCTTCTGCCCTGCCATCCACAGAGATTTTCCCTAAAGATCCGCAAGATGAATTATAAGTATTTTGCTCAGGTGATTATTTCCCACTCTACCCACCTCTGACTGCTCTCCCTTTACCAGAATTTATGCCTAATTGTGCTTCCACTTCTCTGAAGCAAGTGAGACTCACATATCCCTTGCTCCCCATGCTTCCCCTGACTGATTAAAGACTTAGTTCTAGTTGCCCTCTTCCCATGGATTGTGGACCAGAAAAATCCTCTCAACTGGACCGATAAACAACATCACGAGAAATGGAGGAAAGATGGAAAGTTTTCAAGGATTTCATTTTACGTGAATCCATAGCCGATGTTCACTGAAGAAGCAGTCAAGAACTCAAAAATCATATTGCATTGATCAAATCTGCTGCTCAAGACCTCTTTAAAGTATTAAAAGTATTAATGAGCAAAGAGTCGCCTTACAGATGACAGTATGCCAGACCCAAAACTTGATATTTTCCATTGTCGCAAATGAATGCGACAGTTGGACAATGTATACGGAGGCCTGGAGAAGAATCGGTGCCTCTGAATGTGGCATTTGTGAAGATTATTGAAAAGAACCATGAGCTTCCAGAAAAGCAAATAAATCTGTCTCAGAGGATAGACAGAATGCTCCTTAGAAGCAAGATGGTCAAACAAAGTCTACTACCTATTACTAGCATGCCTACTTTGGACATGTTATCAGGTGAGACCAGTCCTTGGAGAAGAACATCATCCTTCTTGATAAAGCAGAAGATGATGAAAAGAGGAAGGCCCTCATCCAGATGGATTGACAAAGCTGGCCTGACAATGACTCACACGTAACATCAGACGTAAAGATGGCAAGGGATTGGACAGTGTTTTATCCTGTTGGACATGGGGTGACTGTGGGTCAGAAGCAACTTGTGGCACCTATGGCAACAGTAGTATGTGGAATTATTATAATTCACTACCACAGGGGCGGGTTATAAGTCAGAGCACACAGGTAAACTATGGGCCATTGAGCTTGGCCCAGAGTAGATGCTTCATTTTCCTGTGACTGTTTCAAAGCCCCTTGTGCATATGCATTCCCCTCTCCTTGAAGTACATCATCTCCCCACCTCAGTGCTGGCTGAAGTGCCATGATCTAAAAACCAATTAACTCTGTTCCCTTTGAGTAGATCCCAACCCATAACCACCTATAAGAGCGAGGCTTTGTACCTATGAAGCAGCCTGCTTCATCTTTCTCCTGCTGAGTTGCTGTTGAGCTTGAACTACCAACCTCTTAGTTAGGTTAGCAGCAGAGTGCTTAACCCCTGGGCCAGCAGGACTCCTCTGTCTCATCATACCCTCCCAGAAGTCCCTTCCTTCTCATCCTTTCCCATCTCCCTGTCATGGGTCTCTCTCTTAGACCAGGTTCTCCTCACCTATCCTGCTACCCTTCTTCCACCTGTCTCTCTACCAGTGAGTAGTGGATTTACTTAGATAGCCTGGTTCTGGTTCCACTTTTCCAAATAATGTGCTGGACACCAGTAAGCAGATCTCTAGGTTTCTCCACTTCTGTTGGCTTCTGTAGTCTTCCTATCTAAATCCATTTATCTGAACAAAACTATCCACTCATTCAACAAATTCAGCTCATTTATTGAATGCTGACTATGAGCCAGCACCTAGGAATATAACACCAAGTCAGATAGCTGGCTGCCCTTTGAATGGGGTAAGAAAGAAAAAGAAAGCAGTGAGTTGTAGGAAACAGGGACTCTACTAGAAATCAAACAAGATGGAAGAAGGACAGTGCTTTCTTGAGATCCTCTCTGTTGAGGTGAGAGGAGCCCAGATGATGGTTGAGTTGGGCTGCTAAAAACAAGGTCTATAGTTCAAAACCACCAGATTCTCTCCAGAGACAGACAAGGCCTTCTGCTCTGATAGAGGAGTTAGTCTCAGAAACCCCACAGGGGCAGTTCCCCTTGTCCTGTGAGGGTCACTCGGAGTCAGAAAAGATTCAATCGCTGTGGGTTTTGAGTTTCTGTTGAGAGGACATTGTAGTCAAAGACACAGTAATGGCTCCTGGCAATATTTGATCCAAACCTCTCCCTAGTTATGATAAATTGAGTGATCCTTTGCCTAAAGTATAATGCTAAAACGTCCATGTGTTGGGAGTCTTCTGTGACCTGGGCCAAATCTATTTTCCTGACCTGTTAGAGAAGGATCCCAGCTCAAGTCTAAGAAGAACTAGAGGTGTCTAAGTATGTCTGGCAACAGGATAATACACCCTGCCGGGAGCCTGGTTACCTAAAGGATGGGGAAAGTTCACCTTGAGTCAAGGAGGGACTTGCACTGTGGGGTTGAGAAATAGATCCTTATCCTTCTAAGACTCCAAAGGGAGAGGCAGTGCTGTTGCTCAAATATCTCCAGGCACATCAGATTGACTCCTGAGTTCCTGGGAGCAGAGGTGGGACCCAGGAAACTCTGCTTGGGGTCTTTGTGCCTACATGGCCCAGAGAGGAGACCAATTTTCTTTTAACTTTGCACAATCCTTGTCTGGATTTCAGGTGTGAAGGGCATCTATCAGGACGGAAGTGGCTTCCAAAAGGCACTGTGTTAGTCTGGATAGACTAAAGAAATAAATCCAAAAGGGAAAAAAAGAGAAAGAAATACACAGAAATTCATATGTATAAGATTTTTTTTTTGTTTTGGGGGCATCACTGCCCTCTGGTGGTGGGAGTAGGAGGCCCAGCCTTGCTGCTGGATTTGAACCTCCAACCCAGTGGGCTGCAGTCCTGCGCACAACCACAAGATATTTTTATATAAAGACATACGTGTACATCCAGAAAGCATCCCAACCCAGTGATGTCCAAGCCCATAAGTCCAACCTTAGCCCATATGTCCGACACCGATCTACAAAGTCCTCCTCCATCTCCCAAAACACACACAATGATGCTGACTGCAGGAGGAAAGCTGAATCAGTGAGCGTGTCAGCGTCTCAGCACTGGCAGGGGTCTCCACGCAGCTGCTCCAGCACCTAAGGTTGCATCAGGGTAGGTCCATGTGACTTCTCCTCAGAGATGTCTCGCAGTGAGCCTTGCCAGCTGAAGCAGGGAACTGGCTAAGGCAGCTGCGCCCTCGTCTGACCTTCAGAGAGCAAGAGACCCAAGAACTAGAAAGATGAGGCTCACTGAGACATTTATCTCTACACTCTCCAATTAATCCCACATGTGTTTATCAGCCAGGCTGACACTCTAAACCTTAACTATCTCAGACACATAACGTGATCAGGATTTAAAGTGGTTCCTAATCAACGGGTGGAAGCAAGCATCATAATGACTGGTCTAGGGGTGGTTCCTTCATGTTGGTCGGAGTCCTAGCAGGAAATCCGTGGTACTCTACAAAGGAGTGATAGGTGGACATTTTAAAAGGGGACCCTTAACAGACTGGGGCGCAGGATTAGAGAAAACCAATAATAGAATGTGTGATTTCCTGGGGCTAGATTCCCCACCACTTGTAGAGCTGAGAAGACAAAGGGGAAACGTGGTCACAGCAATCAACCAATTGCTGAGGCAGAGTTACAGAGGAAAGTCTCCCGGATGGGAGCTCTGGTCGGAGGTAAAATATATACAGCCACTGACAAGCTAGGGCTCAACGTGGAGGAAGCCAGGAAAATCAATCTCACCTCTCCTCCTTTCTTCCAATTTCCTGCTCAGGCCTAGGTTTGGCCAAACTCAGACAGAGGCCAACAGGCAAAGAAGTCAGGTTGAGGCAGTCCACCGAGGTCAGTCTTGACAGTACCGTGTAGAAAGAAGAAGAGTAAAGGGGAGAATCCATGGCACAGAGAAAACGTGGTGTCCTCCGTGTTCCCTTTACTCCCACAAACAGGTAAAGCCCAAGGAAACTGGAGGCATCCTTACCCACCCTCTCCGGGCCCTCCCAAATAAAGGAGCCCTGGCGGTCTCATGGTGGCAAGTTGGGTTGCCTGCTACGAGGTCAGTAGTTTGAAACCACCAGCTGGTCCACAAGAGAAAGATGGGTTTTCTACTCCGAAAAAGTTACAGTCTCGGGAGCCCACAGAGGGAGTTCTAACCTGACTCACCGTGAGTCAAAATGGACCCAATAACTGTGAGTTTAAAGTTTTTAATCCCCCCACCCAAATATTATTTTCCTTTATTTTTTTAAACAGACGCTTATTGCCTCATATTACAAGTGACAGGAAACAGAAATGTAGGGCAGAGGTGAAGGCAGTGGGTTTCTCTCTTGGATGGAGGAGGTGGGTAAAGATCCTTATCACTTTTTAACTTCAGGGTGTCTGCAGTTCTAGCAGATGTCCGTGTGTCTTGGCATCCACGTTGCCCAGTTCCTGCATGTGGCCCCGGCAGAGGCCTTGGTCTGGAGGGATATATATTGCTTCTGGCTGTTGTTTCTTGAGAACTGCTGGCTGATCTTCCTTTCCATCTTTTGTAGAAGACGGATGTGAAGCAATCCAGGGATGACTTCAGTCAGGCTGCTCACCTTAGAGGTATCCTCTGACCAGCACCTGCAACCTCCAGCTGAAACACAGTGATCGTGACCTCATCCTGGAGAACTCAATAGAACCTTCGCTGACACTAGGACACACTCTGCTTTCAAACTGGCATTGAGATCCAGAGGCAGATGTCAGGATCGAGAACATATGGCTAAATAGAGGGTGAGAGTACTAGCTGTCCACGAGGATGCAGATTGCATGACATGTTATGCGACAATGCATATGGGCAAAGCATTCATTGGGACCTGTCGGGCTACAAAGTCAGCCTAGGTTCCCCATCAGCTCTGCAATGGTGTCCCAGTGCACACTCTCTTGGGCTCTCACATAGTAATTTAGAGTGACAGGAAGCTACAGAAGGTATATTTGCACCTTGGGACAGTGTGAACCATCCTGTCCTATAGGACAACCCTAGACACTGGGCTTCCACTGAGCTTAAAGACAGACGCTCAGAGCAGGCAGCATGTCATTGAGGTCAGAGTCTTGGATGTCACTGTCAGCTAAAAGTCCAAGTACACCCAACATGAGTCTACTGAGGTAAGCTTTCAAGAAGGGGTCAGGGGAGTGTGGCAGTCATGTGCTTATGTTAATTTCATGATTGAGGTGTAGGGGTGGAGTCTAGCCTGTTCATCTGGAGATAGCCATGAAGTAGTCAATAAGGCCTCTGTGTGGACATAGCTTTCATCTGAGACTCCTGGGAAATCTCACGATATTTCCCTCATGAAGATGAGAAGCTATCTTCCCCAGTGGTTGGGAGTTAGTCTCAGAGATGATGAATCATGGACAAGACAAGATGGCAGCGTCTGAGAAGCTGGAGTTGCCGGCAGAGAGACCACACGGCTTTGCCCTGATGGAGCCAGACCTCTAAAGCTGGGGCGGTCACATGGAGATCTCTGCCAGTGATGAGTTGCTTCTGCTGTTGATAGACCCTGAGCCCTGGAAGCATGGAGCCATGGGGAGACCCCCGCCAGCGCCAGGATTCTGCACACACCAACCTGTGACTTCGTGAATCGGAAGGAGACTTTATAGATTGATTTCGGGCATATGGGTTAATCTCGGACTTATGACTTTGAACTGGACTGGGCTCAGTGTCCTGTTCCTCTTGGATATAAACCTTTTCCTAATATCTATATGTGTGTCTATGAAATTTGTTCCTTTAGTCTTCCTGGACTAACACGGGAGCATAGGGGGAAAGCTACTTTGTACATACATCCTTAGGGTGAAGTCCAGCAACTATGGCAAAGATGAAAGCCAATCTAGGAATACGTGTGGCAGCTAACTAAATAGGAGGGGGAAAGA
>PVJH01024595.1:0-32821 GCA_004026705.1 Nesogale talazaci
CGACCCTGGCCCGTTCCCGCAAGAGGCAGTCCTTCCGGGCGCCCAAGAAAACTTCCCGCCGCAGCCCGGGAGCGCTCCGGCTGACCCCTCCCCCGGCCGCCCCTCGCCCTGGGTCCGCCCCGCCCCAGTCGCGACCCTACCAAACCCCGGAAAAGGTCTGGGCGACTGCCGCGCCCCCGGACGCTGGTCGGCGGCTGTCAGTTGGGCGAGAACAGGAGCGACCTCCGGGTCAGCCAAGGGTCAGCGCCGCGCGGGCCACCGGAGCTCCAACCACTGCCCTGCGTTTGCACCGGGCCTCCTCCCCAGCGCCGGCCGGGGAGCCGGGAGCGGGGTGCGCGGGGCGGGGGCTGAGGGTCAAGTCCTGCCCGTACGTGCAGTGCGATGCCCCCTGGCTGGCCGTTCCCTGTGCTCGGGCGGCCGCGTCCCGCCGGGCCTCTCCCAGGGGACAGCCGCGCGCCCAGGCACGAGCTCCGCTGGGCTTCTGGACGTCTAGCTCGGGGCCTCCGGGCTCTGCCACTGGCTGGCTGCGCCTAGGGCAGAGGGGGAGGGCGGGACCCTCTGGTCTGCGGGGGCGTGGCCCCCATCCGCAGGTTTCCCAGACTTCTTTTGTCATTTGAACACACCCTTCTTTTCCGGGGGGTACTCCCGCCTCTGTCTCTAGGGAAGGGCGGGGAGGGGACAGAGTCGCTCCCAAGGGTTAGACGCGTGGCTGGCCCCAGGTTCCCAGTCTGGCCATCACTCTCCAAACCACCACTTGTTCCCACCCTGCAGTTCAGGGCCTTTAATTGGATCGAAAAGGAGGATTCGCCAAGCCAAGACCTCAGCCTAAACTTTCTCCCACGGTCCTAGGCAGCTTCCCATGAGAGCCCCGTGGGAGGGCCGAGCGTGGGACAGGCTGCTCCTGTTTTGTGCTCCTATTTTGACACAGCTTCTCTGTGAGCTAGCACTCCGCAGAGCGACTTCCTGATGAAGTTTCCCTAGTGGAGGTCTTCCCGCCAAGACACTGGCTGACCTCCTGGGCCAGGCGCGCAGACCATCTTCTGCGCAGTCAGCTACCTGTGCAGTCCCAAAGGACAAGTCCACCAGCCCAGCCAATAACAGCCACTGTGGCAGGAGGAACAGGAGAGGTGCCTATGGGAACACTTTTGTGTGCCAGGCACTCTCTCTGCTCCCAGTTAGTACAATTAACTGCAGACAGACATGCCACTACACCCAACACCCAGGACTGTGCGCGCGAATTGCCTGAGCTTAGAAGCTGCCACACTCTCCAAGTTCTTTGAAAGAGATTTCTCTTCCTTTGGGAGGAGAGGTGGGCGGGCGGGAGGAGGGGCCCTACATCTGGAAGCAGAAAATTGACTCCTGGGAGGTGAGGCTGCGGGAGTAATAGCGGCTACTGTCTGCAACAGATAGAGTCAGAACACCTGCTCAGCTCAGCGGTGACAAGCCAGGGAGGGAAATCTTTCCAAGAATCGCCAACACAAGGATGACACTTTAAAAAAAAGGGGGGGGGGTGTTCTCATAAGTTCTTGCTTATTTTTAAAGCTTCAAAGAATAACTCTGATGTGATCCATCAGAAGAGGCGCGATCATTGCAGAAAACGACTTTGAAAAATGATCTTTCCCTCCTCTAGAAATAGCACCCCCTCTCCCTCCAGACACATGGAACTCAACACCCTTTCTGGCTCTGGGAGGCTGTGGAAGAAGAGTTCATCTGCCAGTAGACATTTCTTCAGACAAGTGTTTTGCTGCTTGGTTTGATTCAAGAGATCATTGCAGTGTGTTCATTCCCCGAATTCTCAGCTGACACTCTTTCAACATTTACCCAGCACCGGGAAAGTTCATGTGAGCCGCTCCCACACAAAGGAGGAAAATACCACAGTACAAACACAGGGCCTTGCCATTGATTATCACAGCATTTCAAGTCTCTTCACTCTTAGATCCGCAGAGTTGTTGATGACCAGGAAGACACACTGCTTGGTGTCATTTAGTTATAATTTCCGATGAAGAGCACCCTTTCCTGTATTCTGGTGGAGATTTAACCTCTGCAGTGAATGCAATTCTTTTCTCTGCCTGTCTACCGTTTTACTATGATATTTTAGTTACCTTGATTCTCTGGGAATGGCAGATGCCTGGTTTTACACATCCGTGTAAATATGCGATTGTAAAAATCAGTAATCTGCTACATATATGACACCGGGAGTTTGCAGGTGACGCTAATTTTTTCTCTGGGAAGTGGGAGTGTGGCTTGTTTTGCACGGGCTTTACCTTTGTAGTCCAGCACTCCAAGAGCTAGAAGGGCTCCGAGTGAATCTTTACCCCCAAATCTTAGCTCGAAAGGTAAGGTCAAAAGGCCCTGGAAGGGAAGAAAGTCGGTGCACATCATCATTATTGACTAGTCTAGATTAAACACTGAAGGGGAAGATTTCAATCTGATAACGTCATAGCGCTTCCTGTTTTTTCCTCGCTGCTTCTGCTGACAATTTTGTAAGGTAATTAAATTGGCTGATTGAAGTCACAGTGGTCATGGGATGATAAAGACCATTTGGATTTAATGGAATTTAAAACAACAGAGCCCTGAACACAACTCTTACAGAACAAGAATTTTAATGGCCCATTCAGGGTGCTGACTAAATAGAAGGCCCTTAACAAGTTTAATTGAAAGGGCAAGGCAGATTAGCACTATATTGCCTTTATGGCTGAAGACTGGAGAATTAAAATTATCCCTTTAAAAGACTCATTAATGCATTATCAAGATTGAATGTAGGTTAAATAAGCTTCCCTCAGACCTTCATCAGCTAATGTGAACCTAAGTTTAGGACCAAGTTTCACTGAAGGAACACTTTCAAGAGCCGCCTTAATAGATTGAATTGCAGATATATCTATTCAGAAACAAAATGCATTTTGAATTCTTCCAAAGTACTCCTGTGTGGGGTGTGAAGGGTAAGTGCTATTGCTGAGCCCTTCCCATTTTGTAACTGAAAAAGACCACATTTGACTTCTACATGTTGGATGCATTTGGTTTTGCCACGGATGATGCTTGGCTGCCAGAGGGTCAAGGCGGATTCATAGCAACCCCATGGGGCAGGATAGAACCGCCCCTGTGAGTTTCCAGAACTGTAACTCTTTGGAGGAGCTGACCCCTCTCCACCCACCCCCGCCCCCGGGATTGATACTCAAATGCCATGACTACATAGAAACTTCAGAAGCAGAACATGTATTCAATATCTGCAGACAAACATCATCTGTGGCAAAACCAAACGCATCCAACATGTAGAAATCACATGTGTTCTTTTGATGTGTTTTCCAACCCAACCCACATTTCTTTATCAGGGTTTTTAAGTTCAGAATCCTCTGCCCCAGGAAAAAGGGCTGTCCTGGCTGTATTTTGAGAAAGCTGAAGGCTAGCAATTTTAAGGTGACCACAGTCCTCAGTCTCTTCCCAGATGACTGCCTTCTACAGCTGATCTTGCTGTGTGGATTTGTCAATTAGGGCTGTCTCTTATCCCCAGAAAAACCTGAAACCTACCAAATTTTTCTATCATAGAATCCTAAATTTTGTTGACATATAATTAAATTAACAATACCAGCCTTGAGGGAATGAACTGGAAGCAATCAGTACTCTCTATGACTAGTGCACATTCTCTATGACTTATGTGCTGTTCTCTTTCCATCTCCAGACAAGTAAGGCTTGCTTGTCTCTTGCCCCACACCTTTAGGGTCAAACGTTTATTATTTCTGTATTTTCAGGGGCTCAATTATCAAATCTGAGTAAAGTAGTCCTTTCTTCAGGGTATTTTGTTTGTTTTTTACTTGTCATTTACATTTTAGACTTTCTTACTTCTTTACACTCATAGCAGCTTTTTGAGGTTGAGGTTTCTACTGAACTTGAACTTGATGGTTGTTAAATGCCATTGAGTGTGTTCGGGCTTAGAGTAACTCTATTTGTGATCGATGGAAGCACTGACCACTGTGGAACCAGCTTCACAACCCGAGTTCTGCCTGAGCCCAGTGTTGCTACCACTATATTGATCTGTTTCATCTAGTATCATCCTCTTTTCCACTGACCAAGCAAGATGTCACTTTCTGGGGTTGGGTGTCTGCGATAGTATGTCCAAAGGACATGAGACAGAGTCTGTCTCACCATCATCACTTCTAAAGAACATTGGGACTACACTTCTTCAAAGATAGATTTCTCCATTTTATATATATATATATAAAGTTTATATATATACATATATATAAAATTTATATTTAGCATTAGCCAGCTGGGCTCACTTTAGATGATTCCAATTGTGTTGACAATATCTAAAGCATCATAGTCAGGAGCCAATTGAATATATGCCTTCTCATGGTCAGGCCTGATCAAGGTGTTGACCTTGGCTATGTCAATGTCATAGAGCTTCTTCACAGCCTCTTTTGGCTTTGACATCCACTGTGAACACAAGTGTGTTGTTATCTTTGATCTTCTTCATGGCAGGCTCTGTGGTCAAAGGGAACTTAATGATGGCATAATGGTCCAGCTTATTTTGCCTGGGGGCACCCTTCTGAGGGTATTTGGGCTGCCTTCTTAGTCTCAGGGTCTTGGGTTCGCCTTTGGCGCCATTTTTGTAAAAAGGGTCCATTTTTAAAAAATCTGGCAGTTCATGGCACTTTTCACATTCTTCATCAACACCATAACTCATTTGCATGCATTCAGAGGTCTTTCTTATTCACGATATAAAGGAACAGAGAGTCCCTTGGTTTGGGCAGGGTGCACATTTGTCCTCCAAGTGACATATGGTACTTGCTGTCCAATGCTTTTTTCCTTTTGAATTAGTGTATGATTATATTTTTTTTCAAAAATTTATTGGGGGCTTATACAACTGTTATATCCATCCATCCATCCATTCATCCACCCATCTATCATCCATCCATCCATCCATGTGTCAAGTACATTTGTATGTTTGTTGCCATCATCATTCTCAAAACATTTTCTTTCTACTTGAGCTCTTGGTATCAGCTCCTCATTTTCCCCCTCCCTCCAGTTTTCCTCCCTTGTGAACCCTTGATATTTTATAAAATTTTATTTTTTGATGTCTTACAGGGACTGATGTCTCCCTTTACCCACTTTTCTGTTGTCTACCCCCCTGAAGGGGTTTATAGATAGATTATTGTGATTGGTTCCTATCCCCCTCTCCCCCCCACATCTTCAGAGTATGGCTACTCTCAATATTCATCCTGAGGGGGTTATCCTGGATTCCATGTGTTTCCAGCTTGTATCTGTACCAGTGTCCCTTCTCTTGTCTAGCCTGATTTGTAAAGTAGAATTGGGGTCTTGATACTGAGGTGGGCATTAAAGAACTAGAGGAAAGTTGCATGTTTCATTGGTGCTATACTGCACCCTGACTGGCTTGTCTTCCTTGTGACCCTTCTGGAAGGGGATGTCCAGTTGCCAACAGATGGACTTTGGGTCTCCACTCTGCACTCTCCCTCATTCACAAAGAGGCACCTGTGGCAGCAGATTTGCCCAATGCAAAATGCTCTTTGTTTTTTGCTTACTACTCCTTGAGCATTGACTGTGGATTCAAGTAAAATTAAACCTTGACAAGTTCAAACTTTTGTTTGTGTCATGATATTGTCTATTGATGTGATTTTTGGGGCTGGGGGCCATCACTGCCTCTGGTGGTCGTGGGCGCTAGTCTATTGATGCAATTTTGAGCATTTTGGTTTGTGACCTATAGATTGGTTTGAACCTTTTGCTCCCTTAATTTCAAACTGAACATTCCTTTCTGGATGAAGATGCATGTAGGATACTAGACATCCCTATGATTCAAGGATCTATGTCTTTCAGATATTTGTATGCTGATATATATGACTAATCTTTTTTCTTACCTTGGCATTTGCACTTTTCAATGACTTTCTTTGATGATACAGGGCCTTTTGTTTTTGCTTTGAAAGGGAAAGTGTAAAAGCTCATATGATCTCATTGCATGAGGATGAACTGATAGATCGTTTGAGAAATCAGTAGATTCTATAACAGAGATGCTAACATATTGAGAGAACACCTCTACTCCTCACTTATCTACATGCTGAGGTTCCAGAGACCCTGTCAGTATGCAAAATTAAGTGTTACATGATAACTGAGGGTGACCATATCTCTCATCCCCTCACTAGTACTATGAATGTCTTGCCAGACTCATGCTAAGGTCACCTGTCACCACTGTCTTCTGCTTAACTGGTGTCACTTAAGGAGAATTCAGTCCTCACTGCTTCCTGCAGGGAAAGACCACTCAGTCTTCAAGAACCAGGGCCGCCCAAGTGTTGCTCCCTTTCCTGAGGCCTCCTCCCTTTTCTGCCTTCGCCATATTTTCAGGATGAGTGCCTCTGGCTCATTCCTTTGATCTCCCTAAAATGCCGTTAGTAGTTTTGTCAGAAGTAGGGAGGCTTCTGGTCTGATACATGAAGACCTAGGTACCAGTGAGGCTATCTTCTGAGCCTGCTGTGTCCCTCCCTCCCCAAGTCCCCTCACCTGAGTATCTCTTGGGCTCTCACTGAGTGACCCTGCTCTGTTCCATTCCCCGTGGGAATTGACCATCCAGTACCTCCTTTGAGGCCATGCCTGCCCTTGACCTTAAACTGTGGCAGCTGCTGTCAACTTACCAGCTGACTTCACCCACATCTGCCTTACTCAATCCCGTGCCCACTCAGGAAAGGACATGGAGGAAGCCTAAGGGGCTGCATAGGTGCCAGTCCTCTGGTGAATCCCACAGGCACCGAACACCAGAGTGTGTCATCTCAGGGCTCCTTCTGGTCACAGTCTGGGCCTTCTCTGCCACCAGTTTGGGCTGGGAGCTGGATCAGATCATGATGTTCTGATTTGTTGCTATGCCTGAGAGAGGTGTACCTGTAGGATGTGAGCTGTTTCTGCCTTGGCCTCAGCCCCTGTGAGCACCAAGACCTGCCAGAGAGCATCCTATCCCTGCTGACCCCCTCCAACCCTGTCTCTGCCCACGTGCGTCTTGGGAAAACTTTACCAGATATTCCCTCCAGCACGGGGGAATCTTATACAATGAGAGCTTCCTGTCTGACATGCACATGAGAACTGTCAGTCAGGGACCCCGGCATTGATTCCTGCCAGGGGTAAATTATCAACTTGCATAATAGATGGTAGCTTTTTTCCTTTTATTGTATATGTGAAATGTTGCATAAGGAAATCATTGATAAGTGAGGAGGAGGTATATGGAATAGTGAGTGATCTGAGTGAGAGAGATGCTGAGAAAAGAAAGAAGTCAAATGCCATTAGAAACACAGACATATCTGGATTTACTGCCAGACCTCTCAAGACTTTAGAAGTTCACTTTTTTTTTTGCTCGTGTTTGTCTCGATGTTTCAACATATGTGATTATTTTAAATGAGATGTCAGTGATGTTCTTACATTGACATATCTCATCTGTCACAGATGACTCTTTAAATACTTTTCATGGTCTTATAAATCAACAAGCTGTTTTTCTTACCATTGAACTAAAGCAAGTATTTGGAACGTGACATCTAAATCCCTTTCTCCAGTTCAGTCATGTTGAAATACATGACCTATCATGATGGAAATATCTCTTAACTGAAATGATCATATAAGTAAAGCAAATACTAAGGAAGTGTTCTCCCACAGAAGTTTTTAATATAGTTGGAATCATTCGGTCTATTTTATGTTGTCTCTTGATCCCATTCTTCTCATTCTTCATGACTCCTTGTCATTAGCCTCTGGAAAGTCATTGTAGGTGAGAGGATAGGGACGGTTTGGATGGGGCAGAGAGGAGTCAAATGGTTTCTCAGCCATTACATTATCAGTTTTTTCATATACAACAAAATGAGAGTTATTTCAAGATAAATGAAAATGATCAACTCCTACCATGTCTTAGTAAAGGTGTACTTTAGAGATCACAATATACTAAATTGAGAGATTTTCAGTATTCATTAATAGCTTTTCCTGAGTCATAGATAGGCAATTTCAGATTTCACACCAGCACATGAGTACTTTTGACTACCTTCTGGTGATATTTGTCAGTAAATTATCCTGTTTTTCTTGTGCAAATCTTGACTCCTATGAACTATTCAACTCTTGTGATTTGCCTCAGTTTTAAGGATTACAGCTTCTAGTAGCTTCCACAAGACAGTGATTTGCCTTGTTTCTCTACTTTCTCATTTGTAGGACTTTATCTCCTACTTGTCTTTTCCCTCTTCTATAGATCTTTCTTCACCTTTGCCTTGATCCTGTTTCCCTGTTTCAAAAGCTTTTCATTTATCAAACTATTAAAACTTGTGGACGTATGATGTCTCAAGGAGCCCCAGGGACACACGGGGTTGAACATTACACTAGTAATGGAAAGGTCAGTGGTTTGAGCCTACCAGCTGCTCCAGGGAGCAAGAGGAAGCTTTCTATGTCTGTACAGAT
This sequence comes from Nesogale talazaci, assembly GCA_004026705.1. Taxonomy (NCBI): domain Eukaryota; kingdom Metazoa; phylum Chordata; class Mammalia; order Afrosoricida; family Tenrecidae; genus Nesogale; species Nesogale talazaci. Next base: position 8,428 of record PVJH01024595.1, read on the forward strand.
TTACATCCTCAGAAAGCCTTTGGGACAGTTCTACTCTGTAATGTAATGTGAGTTAGCACTGACTGTATAGCAGTTGTTTTTTCTTTGGTTGGTTGGTTTGATTTATTTGTGATGTTTCAAGTATTTGGGAAATGAATTTTGAGATGTAGGTTCTGACTTCAAGGAGTTTGTAATCCTATTGGAGAGAAAAATATATATACATACTAAACTATCAGTTAAATGGTAAAGAAATACACGAATCATTTCAACGAAATGACTGTGGTCTTAGGCTCAGTATTTTGCCTAAAATCTGTAAAAAAATATGTGGTAGTGGAGGGGCAAATAGCTTATAAAATGGATAAGAGACTCAGACCACAGGAAGTAACCTAGGTACAAATTAAGAAGCATACTTTGGGGCAGGGAGAGGGCCAAACCTGTGGAGAGATGCTTAAGGCATGATTCTTCTTGAGCGTTGATAGTTAGGTGGCAGGTTTTAGACTCCTCGTCACTAGCCCCTGGAAAGTCATTGTAGGTGAGAGGATAGGGCCGGTTTGGTCTGCAGAAAGGAGTCAAATGCCTTCTCTGCCAGGCATTTGCATATTGTGAAGAATATGTGAATTCCCTTTCTCTTCCTTTCTGAAATGTGAGCACAGGAACCATTTTTGTTCAGGATTATTGAAGCCTTTAAGAATTTCTGCAATCACAGATCGTTCTTCAACAAAATCCCAAACAGCAATCAAAAGAGTGTCTTTATAAAACATAGCCAAAGCAAATGATCAAGCAAAGGACAGTTGCCAGTTCATCTCAAGGAAAGTATATTTAGAGGATTATTTACCTCTATGTTATTTTTGCTTAAACTGGATGAGTTCAAGTACTGCTTATTAGATCTATTTTTTCTGCATATTTCTATTTAGCATGGACATTTGCGTACCTGAAGACTGCCTGAATATGACATACATTCAATACACATTTCTCTAATTGAATTTTTATGAGCAATGATAACAGTATATAGTCTTCTATTAGTATACTTACTGAGAGGCTTTGCTAATGAACAAATGAGGGTAGCTAATAAGCTAAAATTTTAAACCCAATTCAGTTAGTATTGAGTATCTTTTGAGGAATAAAGTACATGGTTTCTATGCTATTCTCAGTTTTTAATTCAAAGGAATTCACATAACTGAAACACATTATACTTATATTCATTCCTCACTCACCAGCATGGTTAGGTTCTATATATCAGGGTGCTATGCAAATATGGAGGATAATAACATTATATCACAAAATGAAAGATGGAAATATCCGTATATGACTGCCAAAACACAAAATCACATCACTGGCAAATTACTTCATTCTTTAAATATCAAACCACAGAAAATTAGGGCCTAGCCAAGTTGACATATTACTCTCACAACCTTAGTTACTTTTACTTCCCATCTTGGCATTCACTATAGCTGGATATAGGTTGTTTTTTTTTGTTTTGCTTTATTTTAAGATGGATATAGGTTAATGTGCAAAATAGGCAGTTTACTATTTTGTACATGTGAAATATTAGTCAATAAATGAGTATGTATACATATACATATCACTATATTATATGTAATTATTTTAATCAGATTTTTAAAGTATATTTAAACTTATTATAATGATTTCATTATTAGTACTAGTCTCTAATTGTACATGAGTATGAAATTCTGGATCCTGAATTTAGTGGCTTGAATCTTGAGTTTTATTATTTGCACTGTTATCTGGCAGTCATAAATTAGGATAGATAATTAAATTCCACTGGGTCTTGTCTGCATTTTCTGAATAATGGCACACTACCTGCCATCTGCTTAACTTCCAAGAATAATGTTGGAATTAATTGGAAAATGTACGGAATTCTGAGCTTCTTGCAAGAGAGGGGATTGGGGAGTTGAAAGTGTAATTGTGTACTTAGTTCAATAAAGTAATGTTTTTAACACCCATGCGCTTTTCTAGAGCTTCTTAAACTATGCAAATAAACATTTAAGATAGTTTTGCATTTATACATTATTATTAAATTATGTCCTTTGGAATGTAACTGAAGGCATTCCAAAGACATTGAAAAAGATATTAACAAATAGAAGAAAATTTCTTCAGATTTTGGAGTTTTATAGAAGAGCAAGTCTTTTGAAATTTCTCCCTTTAACAAAATGCCAGGTATTTAACTGGCACTAGACAACTAGAGTCTAGGGTAAAAAATGAAACTCAAACTGCTTTTGGGTCAATGTGGCCACACAATGACTGCCTTGTGGGTCTGTAACTAGTTAAAGGAGTGGAAAGCCCAGTCTTTCTCCCCTCGAGCAGCTGGTGGTTCAAACTGCTGACCAGGCAGATCGCAGTCCCACCTGCCACCATTATACCACCAGCATCATAGCTTGTGCTATCTTATAAATAAACCCCAGAAAGGTGGTCTAGTTTACTGACAGAACTGCCAATGGATCCATAGGATATTGAGACTTTTGCATCCTACACAAATGAAGCAAGTCTGAAGGATTGTGAGACCAAAATGATAAAATACAGCTACTAGATGTCTGCAAACTGAATTATAACTGAAAACCTGTCATAGGCAGATAGAATCATAAAGTCTGATACAACTTTTTCAGAAAATGTTTATTAACATAAAATATAAATATGCAGTTTTGAAAGAGCATATCATCTTTGCAATATTTTTTTAATCATTTTATTGGGGGCTCGTACATCATTTTTCACAATATATAAATAAGCATACTCTGTCAAGCACCCTCACATGTCCACTTCTTTATTGTTCTCCAATCATCCACCTTTTCCCTTAAGCCCCTAGTATAGGCTTTTCCATTCCTTCCCCTCTTCCCCTCGTCTCTCCTCCCCACCAACCCTCAACTTTATATATTGTTATTGTTCTGTCATATCGTACACTGCCCGACCTCTCCCCCAAACCACTCCTTTGATGCCCATCCTTCAAATAGGAGTTTGTGTATATATCCTTGCTGTTGGTTCCGTCTCTCTACCCCTCCTTCTGTCCCCCCTTCCAGTATCTCCAATCTAACCATTGGCCCGAAGAGGTCCATCCATCCTGGTTTCCCCATATCTCCCGCTCTCCTCTATGCTAGTGTGACTTCTCCAGTCCATCTGGATTTGCAAGGTAGAGTTGGGACCATGATGGTTGGGGGACGGGGAGGAAGCCTTCAGGAACTAGAGGAAACTTGTATGCAGCATCACTGCCTGGCTGCCCCTTGACTGGTCTGTTTCCTCCCCGTGACTCCCCTGTAAAGGGGTTACCAATCACCCACCAGTGGGCCTTGTCCCCATCCTGCTCTCCTCCTCCTATGTAATGATGTGATTCTTGTTCTTTGGTGCTCGATATCTGCTCCCTTCGGCCCCTCTTGATCCCGCATGCTGGTGTGCTTCCTGCATGTGGACTTTGCTGTTTCTGCGCTGAATGGTGACTCGATTATCTTCAAGTCTTTGAGATCCCAGGCATTCAATCACTTTGTGATATTTTATAGATAATTTAAATGTTTTATTATTTTTTTATTTAATTTCTATTTCTGTTTTCTTGTATTCTGGATTCATGGAAATCAGCATTGTTATACACTGCCCTAGACTCTACAATAAATCATATAAATTATTTTATAAAATATGCTAAAATGTGAGTTCACGCTTTCAAAAATGGTATAATTATAGTTTATGTTGGTCAACATTTTCTGAAAAAGCTGCCTCAAACTTCATGAAAACTTCATTTTTCTGTCTGCGTATGATAGATTTTCAGTTATAATTCAGTTCGTAGACACTGGTGGGATTCTGGTGTTGGTGGGATTAGTTAGGGACTGGTAAGCACCCTGTACTGGAGTCAATCAGAGAGTTTAGGGGTCATTTGAGAAGGTGTATTTAATTTGTATCATTTGATATTTGAAATTTTAAGTTTATGTCTGATCTTGGTGTCTTCGAAGCAGCTGTGGTTGAGCTGGCTGGTCTCACAACCCTGCAGATTTGCTACATTTGTGTAGGATGCAAAAGGAGGACGGTCCAAAGGTTTTATTGGCTGTTTCAGCAGTGGCCCAGATGGCCTTTCTCAGACTTACTCTATGGGGAGAGCAGACTATGATGTTATTCCCAGACCACTGACCTTACTATTTTCCCTAAGTCTTCTTAAAAGACTTTGCAATATTTTTTAAATCATTTTATTGGGGGCTCGTACATCATTTTTCACAATATATAAATAAGCATACTTGTTTCTTTTTAAAAAAGAACTATTCTGGTGTTGGTGGGATTAGATAGGGACTGGTAAGCACCCTCTACTGGAGTCAATCAGAAAGTTTAGAGAAGGTGTATTTGAGAAGGTGTATTTAATTTGTATCCTTTTACATTTGAAAATTTTAGGTTTATGTCTGATCTTGGTGTCTTAGAAGCAGCCTTCCCAGGGCACCAGAATGATACTGGAGGCGGTAAAGTATATTTCAGTTCTTGCCTCCAGCAGGTCACAGACATGTGCCAGATCAGTTTCGTATGTGGTCACTATTCCTTCTAACCCCGGGCTGATTCCAAAGGAGTCTTCCTGGAGGTTACAGCAAGAGGATAACCCACTCACTCAGCTTCAACTCAGATTCAGTTTTCTTCTTTCTGTTGTTCTAAACACTGACCGTCCTTTGATACCTACATCCCGTTTTGTCATCTGCAAAATGTTGGTTTTACAAATTCCAGGACAGCAGAGGAATCCAATCAAATAATTCGTACTCCAATCTCATTTCTCATGAGAATAGAAGGAGCTTTAAATATATTACATTACCAGTCCCAAATCAAGAGATTCTCTATTTTAGGATGTTTCACTTTTCCCTAGCGACATATGTGTATGGATTTCAGGTCTTAGTCACCATTTTTTAAAAATACAGCTCTTCGATAATCATATTTTAAAAACAAAGCACAAAATAAAAATTCCTGGGCAGGTTGGCATCACTGAGTTGGATCATCCTAAGGAGTTTCCAGACCTTAAACCATCTCAAATGTTCTGTTTATAATTGGCAGGTGCTGCAGCCAGCTTTCTGGCATGGCAGTTGATAATAATGACTGTACTATGCAAAACAGTGAGCAAAATTTGGAAAAAGAAAGAAAAAAGGCTGTGACTTGGGTATCTCTGCATTCCTCACCAAGCACACACAGTGCTGGGCTCTCTGCACGCCACGCAAGGACTGACTAATGCTCTAAAATCTAAGCATTTGTAATGCTCATATTCACATAGCCAAACTCATCGTTCAAAGGGAGCTTAAACAGGTGTTGTTTTACAAATAATGTCTACGATGATGTATGGTTGTGCAATCTTTTCCTTTCAAATTCTCACTAAAGAAATCACCAAGAGATCATTATGCATTTGTGTTTTTCTACATTCTTCGAATATGATTCCAGTGCACGTTTTCCCCAGTTGAGAGGAACCCAACTCTTCCCTTTCAGAGAATACCTACTCAGGACCCAGATTCTAGACTGAAAATACAGTCCAGTCAAGTGGATGCTCATCAGAAACCTTTGGGGCAATATTGATTACCTCCTCCCACTCCTCACTTTGATTATATTCTCTCCCTGTTTTTATTAGGTTATGGGGCCAAGAGGTGAAATCTGGGTACTACATTTGGATTCAAGGTAGAATGTTCCTATTTGTTTTAGGTAAATATTGTCAATAATCAACTACATGATTTCAATGCTAACCCTGAAAATAGCTCTGTTGTTATTGTTTGGTGTGATCACATCAGCCTAAACTCATAGCAACCCAGTGTGTAACACGTTGTGTAACAACCCAGTGTGTAACACACGGAAACACTTCCTTGTCCTGCTCCACTCTCACCATCAGTGCTGTTTTGGAGCCTGTTGGGGTAGCCACTGTCAAGACTTACCTTGTTGGGTATTTTCATCCTTTTTTACCATCGACTGTCTACCAAGCATGATGACTTTGTCCAGGCACTGGTGCCTCTTGATGACACGTCTATGATAGATACATGAGAAAAAGCCTCACCATGATCACTTCTAAGGAACATTCTGGCCGCCCTTCTTCCAAGATAGAGTTTTTCATGTCTTTGGATAATCTGTGGCATATGTAATATTCGTTGCTAACCCCAAAAGGAATCATTTCTTCCTCGGGCATTCTTATTCACAGTCTAGTTTTTTGTATGACTTTATCTGTCAAAATTATTGAGGAAAGGGTAAACACATTAGTTTATTTAAAATATTTAAAAACGAAGTACACTCACCCTTTTGGAAATTTTGCACGGTTTGGTGCAGGAGACCACCTTACTGGTTATACAATTGGATGTAGTAGTAGATAGATTGGTTAGAGATTCTACTGTATTACCACTTGCCCTTGAGTCATTCTGATTCAAAGAGAATCCCTTTATTTCAGCGCAGAACTGTGTTTTAAAGAATTTTTTCATGGCTACTTATTTGGAAATAGGCCACAGGTCAATCTTCAGAGATCGCTCTTGGTGGACTTTTAGCCTTTTGCTTAGCAGCTGAGTGTGGTAATTACATCACCTGGGGACATCTTCTAGTGTACTAAAATCATCATAATTATATGCTAATGACAACATTAAGGTAAATATTAAAGAAACTGTCAGCAAGTTGACTGGGCCTTTTATTCTTAATAAGCTTTTCTTATTTGAACTCAACTATTTTACCTATATGTATTTAAGTGTCATCAGTTTTTTAAAAAAGTGAACAGTTTATAGAAAATTTAGCAATTGAGAACATGTAAATATGTAGTTTCAAGAAATCTTATGCAGGGATGTGCAATTTTCTGGAAGACAAACTATGAAAAATGCTTTTGCTTAGCTTGAATTTCACAGTAGGTTTCATTCATATATATTCATCCAATTATAACTCAAGAATTATGGTAACTTTGACTTTTTCATTTGAGTAGTATGAATTTATACATATGCAAGATGTGAAAAGAATGCTCACAATAGACATTAATATATTTCCATTTATTGAGCTTTTGGTGGAATCTCTGTACTTGAAAGCTGTGTGTAAATACAGGGAATTTCCTGATTTTCTTTGAATTGCATACGTCTTATTTCCCAAATAAGCCTTGGTGGCACGGTGATTAAAGCACTTGGCACCTAACCAGAAGGTTGGGGATTTGTACTCATCAGCTGTTCTGCAGGGAACAATGTACCAGTTGGTTTCCATCAAGCCTTGGAGACCCTTTGGAACTGTTCTACTGGGTTCAAGAGGGTCACTGTGAGTCACTGACTCCATGGCAGAGGCCTGGGTTTTCATTTTCTTGCAGGTGGGCAGACTGCAGCAGCATTTCAAATGTAAATGAGTATAGAATCTTACCTAAGGATTCAACGTGCCATTGTTTGTAAGTGGATTATGGAGGAAATTTTAACCACTAAGTTTTGATACTTTTGTGTTATGCATAATATAATGTCACCAGAATATAAAAGCATCATGGTGTATTAATAAATAAAACCTTCCATATTTATAAATTACCCCCCCTCACCCATTTTGGTGTTATTATCCAAGAAAGATGGGTAAAATGAAATTTATTTCCTAGAGAATAAAGTAATACTTTTTGGATAGTTTTACTTTAAAACCAGATGCAAAATATCTTCCTGTCAACTCCTTGTTCAACTTCAATTCTATATTTTATTTAAATTGTCCTGTTATTCACCAAAATGTTATTTTGAATTGGTTTCTTTCCCAGTTCTTCCATCTAAAAATTGGGAAGGAACCATCAATTAAATTATTTCATCAATATGAACACAAAATGCTCTAAAATATAGATGGTTAATTTTAGACACATAGGACATGATGCCTGGAAAGTCCTATCTGAAAGTCAGGCAATATCTATTTCTCCTTTATAATCTATCAATTGCTTCATTGTCATCTATCAATTCCTTGCTATAACTGAAGAATAGCCTTTCTGACTTTTACACTAACAAATTAGCATTTTGATACTAACTAAGATACAAAACTAAATGCCAGGTGCACTCAGTGATGAGCATACAATTGTTCCTACAAGATGAGCAGAGCTTCACTGTCTATATAGGAACAGGATATTCCTTATAAGATTTCTAAAGTGTGTTGTTTTTGTCTTTCTTCAAGACTTGAAATCCACTGAGCTCTTTACTCAGAAATTTCATTCTTGCCATCAGATGAGAGTGCTTGGATTGTTTGTGGGCCTTACCTCTTCTACTCCCAGCACCAGAAGTTCTAAGATCATATTTGTAATAATAGTTTATTTCTTGCCTAAGATATTTTTATAGGTAACTAGTATACATTTTAAAATTGTTTGCCGAGTGTATTAGTTAGGATATACCATAGATTTAATGGTATGCCAGAGATGCCCCTCAAAAACCATTTAGTCTGTATTTGGGGAATTCATGGATGATATGGTCAACCTACAGCTTGTCAGTCCTTTCTGGCAGCCTTAAGGCATAGCATTTTAATCATGATGACAATCACCCTCTCAACAGGACACTTCACAGACATTGCCATGTGGCTTTGTTGTATGTCCCATTGGCTGACATATAGGACATCCCACTGGCAGACATGTAGACACATGTTGGTGCCCTGGAAGCTGGGAATTGAGTCATTATTACAGGAAACGTTATGCTCAACTAAAAATCACTTGGTCTATTCTCCCAGGAGATATGGAGACTGCATATTGAAGGACATTCAATTAAGAATTTCATAGAAGAAGTCTAGATATTCCTCTTCCATGTCCCTCCCCTCATGAAGAAGTGATACTTTGTAACATTTGGAATATTTGGAGAAGTGTAAAATTGAAAACAGAACTTATCATAATTATACCTTTCAGCAATAGACACTACTGTCTTGGTTCTCTTCATTAGTTTAAAAATAAAAACAAAAGTATTTCCTTCATTAAAAAGGTAATACATACCATTATAGCATTTAAAATAATATTCTAAATCATGAACAATTTTCACTGTGACATTAGACCTTTTTCTTAAATCTTACTGTGCTTAAAACCTTTTGAGTCAGTTTTTACTCCTCTAAGCACTTTATTTGAATCTTTTGCTATGTCATCAACAATTATTCTGTAACAATTTCTAATTTTATATTATGTAGACAGATATGTGACTGATCGCTTATATTATATGGTCATAGTGTGGGCTTTTGAGTCAGATGACACTGGATGTGAACTCTGACCTATTTAGGATATGATGTTGAATACAATAAGCACATCTTAGCCTCTTTAACTGTGTAATGGGGATGATAATATTATCTACCTTATGAAATATCTCTTGGAATTAAAAAAGATAGCTCACATCCAATGTCTTATTTTTGACATATAAGGTCCTATTAACTGTTGGTATGACTAATGAATAATATTGCCACACAGTGTGTTGTAGTTGTTCAATTGGCTCAAGCTCATTTAGAAAGTAAGCTTTTAGTTCTTAGGTTTTTCTCACAGGTGGTTGGACCCGCACAGAAATTCTGTGTGGTTTCTCAGGCCAGTGAAATGTCAGTTAAGAGCATGAATCAGGGAATAAGCTCTTGGATATAAAATAAAATGACCATATTTTAACATTGGTAAAGTGGGACACCATTGGAGGTGGGGTGGGGAGAGGGGGTGTAGAGGGGGTAATTCTTTCCCCCTTCTTCCGCAGTTCTCTAGCTTGTCGTGCATTCTTTCCAAAAATCGTGACTTTTTTGAAACTCCGCAGACACGGGAAAAAGTGTTTGAAATAGGGACTGTCCCGCCCAAAGCAGGACATCTGGTCACTTTAAAAAAATCAAAGCTAAGCAATGAATGTTGAGTCACTGCTTACTCATGATGAACCCATGTGTGTCAGAGGAACTGGCGGATGATTTGGAAGTGATCGCCAGACCTTACTTCTGCGATGCTGCTGGGTGAATTTGGACCTCTCATCTTCTGGTTAGCTGTTTAACTCTTGGTTGTTTGCACCACCCAGATTTTATGAACTCATACACAGAGAAAGAAGGTAACAGATATCTCACGCACTTTTTTTAGAGGAGAGAGGATTTTGACATTTTCAGATGACTGCTAGGCCGAAGCGTCGGATCAGGACCTGCCGGCTTTGCTTGCGCCAGAGGTCGAGTTCTCAGTGCTGTGACCAGAGACAGGTGCAGAGGTGAGGCAGCAGCATGAGCAGCTTCCACAGCAGTCTCCTCCCCAGCCATCCCCTCTTTGCTTTCCGATTGCTTAAGCAAACGCCAGGTGTTTTACTTGCTAATCACATTACATCGCTGATGCTTAATTACTTTCTGTAGGGAAATAGAATTGTTTGGGGCTTTCAGGAAATTAAATTGAACGTCAAAAGTCACTTCTACATAACAATTACCAGTTTGAAATGGGTTATTCCTCGGAGTATGTTGTTAGGGGAGTTTCTCTCTCTTTTTATTTAAGGGATACTTATTTATCTATTTGTGGGATATTCTTTTAAGTAATATATTTATTTTTTTAATTTATTGAGAGCCTCTCTTTGAACATTGCATATCTTGATGCATTGGCTTGGGCAAACCTGCTGCACAAGAACTCTCTTTTAAATACTGGGAGGCTAGACGTTGACCTTGAGGACTAAGGTGCCCCTGACCCCAGCCATAGTATGTTCAGTCACCCCATATGCATGTGAGTGTTGGACATTGTTGAATACAGTTGAATTAAGGTGCTGGGGAAGAATGCTGAAAGCTCCATGGACCGACAAAAGAACAAATAGGTCTGCTTTGGAAGAAGTGCAGCCAGAATGGTCTTTAACAGCAAAGATGGTGAGACGGAGTCTCATGTCCTTTGGTCAAGTTATCAGGAGAGAGCGGTCTGGGGAAAAGACCATTGTTGTTGGTAATGTAGAGGAGCGACAGAAAAGAGGAAGGCCACGTGCCAAACAGATTGATGCACATGGTTGCAACAGTGGGTTCCAGGGCTGGAGCAATTGTGAGGATGTGGCGAGGACCAGGCGGTGCTTTATTCTGTTGTAATCCCGACTCACTGGGAGTCCCTGTGACCTTATGACAGGGCCACTGTTTATGAGAGTAGAACCCAGTCTTTCTCCAGAGCAGCTGCCCGTGGTTTTGAACTGCTTGTCCTGTGGATCGCAGCTCAAGCACTACACCACCAGGGTTCCATTCTATTGTAAATAGGGCTGCTGCATTGGAACCAGTTGAGTGGCCTGTAACAATAACAACATTTTAAACTTAAGAACCTTTGAGATTTTCTAAATCTCTACTACATTATAAAATTGTACGGTTGGAGCCTCTGAGAGAAAATGTCACCTACAGGGGACATTGAAGGTGGTTGTCCTGCATTCCATATTTGGAAGGAGCCTATATCATGCCAAACTCCTTGCCATGGAGCTGATTGATTCTTCCTCATACTCCGGATCGGCAGTGGACAAGTTGGTTCTGATGCATCGCTCCCAGCGATCCCATGGGGCAGGGTAGAACTGTCCTTCTGGGTTCCTGAAACAGTCCATGTGTACACTTGTCAAAGGCCCCATCTTTCTCCCATGCTCATTTCTAAGTCCTGATCTTGTAGTTCATGGTCCAGGGCAAACAGCAGTCCTATATAAGGTTTATAAGGCCATAAATCTTTAAGGGGAACAGGCAGACTCCTCTTGCTTTGGAGGAGACCCTAACCCACAGTGCCAGAGGGACCTTTTGGTTTGCTCAAGGAACAGATTATTTCAGTGTTAGTGCTGCAAAGAAACCCGAGAGCTGGTAAGAAGATGAAAGGGGCCTTACAGACACATCCTCTAATAAAGTCAGTACAATCTCTGCATAATTGTTTCCACTCCATTTTAATAAGGTAATGTTTTTTTTTTGCATTACCACTTTAAACATTTTTCTCTAGTTATCTGGGGTGATATTCTTAACCCTTTTCAATTACCATTAGATGCAAGATTTTCTTAGTTGCCTGCACACAATTAGAGGTACAATGTAGTCCGAAATCTCAATCACTGCCCCTCTCCCCCCACACCCCCTAAAAAACCCAACAGCACCAAATTCACTGCCACTAAGTCAGTTCTGATTCATAGTAATGCTACAGGACAGGGTAGAACTGTCTTTGTGGATTTCCAAGATGACAATTCTTTATGGGAGTCGAAAGTCTTTATCCTATGAATCACCCTATCTCCTACTAAACAGACCTTGGTTCAGAATTCCCCTTTGATGACTGTTATTAGGGATTTGTTTGTCTTTGAGAGAATCTTCTAAGTTAAGAGAGCCACAATTAACTGCTGTTAATCTATTGCCATGAGCCTTCAGACTCATCTGGAAAAGGGGTGGGCATTGGGTCACAAAGATTGGACTTCCAAGGCCAATGTAGCCACTTCTAAGGTGTGTAGCAGTAGGTAAGCGATTGGTACTTTTCTTAATGAAAGATGATAATAATTCACACATGTATACGATGTTGTGGGATTTCAACATTTTAAATTCCCTGTATTTTAGCGAGAGAGCCCTGGTGGTACTGCTGCTTGAGTGTTGGCCATTTAATCCTCCATCCACTTCTCAGGAGAAAGATGAGACATTCTGTTCTCATAGAGATTTACATTCTTTGAAACCTCACCTGGGGTCCCTGAGAGAGGGGACTGAGGCCCCGGTGGGGGTTTTGCTGTGGGCGTGGAAGCGCTATTGAACAATAGGTCAGCTTTCTACTCTATAAGTGCATGTCTGGTCAGTGCAGAGTTCTGTATATATTTATTGACTACCGGCTTCTGCTGCTGTGCAGCTGAGATACAAATTCAGCTATAGACTTTTATCCACAGATCTGAAAGGAAGAAGACAGACACCTGGAATTACAGCGGCAGAAATGAGTTGGAGATCAACTGCGTAGTGTGTTAAGGCTTTTCTCTGCGGCTTGGCTTGGGCATTGCTATAACAATTCTGGGAGTAACAGACAATATTTTAGTGTTTGTCCTTCTATTAGCCATCCTTACAGAATCCTTGAATCTCCACTGACATGCAGGATTTCTTTTGTGGCTCTCTGGCAGCAGATGAAAGGTCCATTTTTCTCAATTATTCTCGGCAGAATTAAATAATCCTCTTAAGTCCATAAAGTTTACACATGTGAAGACTGTTTTTCACCAACAATCTTAAAATCTGAGGTTCCCATGAATCAGAATATTTATTCTAAAAAACAATCTGAAGATTTTCAGCTCTGCAAGAGATTTTTCTTCTTGTTTTCTCATCTCCTTTCTTCATATCAAGAAGGGATTGCATTAGCTGATCTTCCCGTGGGCCAGTGACTTGGATGGGTGAGACTTTCGGTGGGAGAATTAGCTGGGCAACTGTGAAAAGGTGAGAGAGTACACCTTTGTTTCCACTGTTTGACCCCATTCATCCATTACTATTGGGCTCTCTTTGCGAAATTATCCTGACAGAAAGGTCAGAGCCCTCAGCATCACCTAAATGAAAATAGCCACATCCAACAGAATCTGCACAATGACGATTGAGAAATCTAAAAGAAAATGAATCCTAAGCTCATGTGATTTTCCATTTTCTAATGTTTTTGAAAGACCCGGTAGCAGGGTCACCCTGACATGCTTTGGAGGTTTAAAGTCTTTCCTGAAACATATTGAGTCTGCTGTTTTTAATATCTACATGACTTCCTTGGCTTTTGAGAGCAAAAATCCAAAACAACAACCATGACAAGCAAACAATTAAAAAACCCCATTGTCATACAGTTGATTTTGACTCAATTCACTGCCATTGAATCAATTCTGATTCACAATGACCCTATAGGAAGTAAAGAATAGAAGTATCCATGGTGGATCTCCAAGATTGCACATCTTTTTTGAAGTTGAAAGCAGCCTCATCTTTTTCCCCAAGGAGCAGCTGATTGGTTTGAACTGCCAACCTTGTGGTTAGCAGGCCAACATATAACCCCACTGTGACATCAAGGCTCTGCTCCAACCCATCGGGACCTTATTTAGGGTTTCACCAGCAAACTTTGTGGCTAGCATTCCAAACCTCACCCAAGGGCCACAGTGGCTCTTCATCTCATCATTAAACTGGGGAGTTGGAACTGCCGGCCTTGTAGTTAGCTATCCAATGTGCTGAAGACCAATTTGCTTCTCCAAGACAGTTTGGTCAAGTAATCTACTAGCTTGAGAAAGAGTCTCCTCACACATTTTCACCTGATCTCGTAAGTTACCATTGCTGACTCATTACTTCCTATGGTAGAGAACTATGATGCTCAGACCTTGCTTTTCTTTCTCACCTAGATACTGAGTTCAGCTTATGCACTTATGGCAATTCACTTTGTTCTGTCATATGATCTACATGTAAATGTAAGATCTCTCACTTTTACCCATTCATCTTCCTTGGTCCTTTACTTCCTTTTCCTCCTAGCCTTACTGTCCCCTTCTCAGTGCCACTAATAACTATTCGTGTAGTTAATAGCTGTATTTTAAAAAATAACTAAAATCTCCTGCAGGCAAAGAAGCAAGGTAGAGATGAGAAATTTGAATGCTCTGGTAATACAGAAGAAAGGCTGGAGTCTCGATATAATAAACAAATCTGTAAGATCTTTACTGAGTATATGTTCCAAATCCTGAATCCTGGTTTAGGGGATGGGTTGAGTTATAGGGGCAGTGGAACATTGTAGTTGTAACGGAGGCTTTCCAGATGGATTTATACATGATATTTGAGTAGTACTTTGCATTCGGTAAATATTTATTTTGCATATTGTAAGTACATAGTAGTTATTTAACCTTTATAACTTGCCCTGCATATCACAATAATTGAGCTTGCTTGGACTTCAGACATAGAGTCTTATGCTCCTTTATCTTAACAACTTTTAGTTGAATTTTGCTACTGTTAGAATGGGGTGTAAGATCTCCAAACACATGATTGGGATTGCATGCAATTAAAAGCAGGGCTTTGAACAGGTTCATAAGAGTCACCGGGGGATCTATAAGACTCACTTAGCAATCTTATTAAAGTGCACATTGTGATTCAGTATATTTGAGGTGAAAAATGATCATTCTCACCAATGGTGGTGGGGGTGGAGGATTCAAATGAACTAATTAGAAACCTGATAACAAAAATGTGTTCCTCAGCAGGAAGAGCTATAGCTCTTCTGAAAAAACTTCCAGCCAGCCTTTCCTTGTTCCGGCTGTCTTTCTATACAGAGGAACCATTTTAGAGAGCACAGATTCTAATCAGTATCATTGTGGCCCAGTGTTATGAAGTTATGATCTTAATAATGAGGCTCACTATAATCATGGTGGTTATGCTGTTAACTAGCTGCCACATGGCTACTACAATGCATGGATTTTTGTTTTGTTACCTTATTCAGTCCTTATAGCAACTGTACCATTCCCATGTGAGAGATTGAAAAAAACAAAGCTCTGATTTACTTGGTGGTGGTGGTGGGTGCGTTTGAGATGGTTCAGATTTATTGCAACCCTCGGTACAGCAGAAAGAGACACCACCCAGTCCTGCATCATCCTCCCAATTATTGTTATGCCTGAGCCCATTAATGGAGCCAGTGTGCCAATCCATCTCTCTAAAGGTGTTCCTTTTTTCTTTACTGTCCCTCTACTTTACCAAGCATGATATTCTTTCTGGGGACTGGTCTCTCTTGATAGCAAGCCCAAAGTCCATGAAACAAAGGATGCCCATTATCACTTCTATGAAGTGTTGTGGCTATGCTTCTTCCCAAGACCCAACCAAACCAAATGCATAGGCATCGAGTTGATGCCAACTCTGAGCTACTGTAAAGGACGGGGTAGACTCTCTCCATGAGTTTCTGAGAGGGTAACTCTTTATAGGAATTAAAAAAACCCAAATTTTCCCCACAGCACTGCCGGTGGTTTCCAACCATTGTGCTCTAGGATCACAGCTGAATGTGCAATCTACTGTGCCAACAGGACTGTATAAGGAGTAAATGCAGGAGTAAGAATTACTCTATGTCTATTTTACTGTGTCGCACATGCTCCTGAAGAGGATTCTGGGTAGGAGTAACTTCAAGGAAGCATTTAAATGTTTATATTTTATTCATCTAATATTCATTCATATGCATACTAAACTAAGGATGTTCATATTTCATGTGATAATTCCATGTAGTTTTTTAACCTGGTGGTTTTCAAAAATGTGGTTCCTTTCCCAACATGTTATCTGGGAATTTGGTAGAAATTCCAATTCTCAGTTTCTGACTTTCATTTACCACAGTAGAAATTGGTTGAGGGCACAGCCATTTTCTGTGAAAAGTGTTCCACTGCTTCTGATTTCCAGTAAAGCTCTAGAGCTATTTGATTGATCCATGGTCTCTGTTGAGCAGCTATTCTCTGTCAGGTGAATGATTAGCTACTGGGTTTATGGAACAGAAGTAGATCGAGTGCTTGTCCTCAGCATGTATACTCTAATGGGAAATAGGGGTTTAGAAGCATACTTATAGAGTTCTGCTTTGTGTACTATTTATATTTTGTAGAATTCATAGATCTCAGACAAAAGATGAAGCATTCAAGAGGTAAGATGGCAAGGTAGTTTTGTGGTTTATGAGTTAGGCTGCTAACAGCAAGGTTAGCAATGCAAATCCATCAGCAGTTCTATGGGAGAAAGATGAGGCCTCTGTTCCCATAAGGAGTCATAGTCTCAGAAGCTTACAGGACAATCCTACCCCAACCTATGGGGTCACTGGGTCCTAATTGATTTGATGACCTTTTTTTTTTAATTCAAGAGGTAAAATAGAGTGGGAAAAGGTGGTATTCCCAGAAAATGAGTGGGCACAGGTTAAGTAAAACAAATGCAGATGCAAGGAAGAGAGGAAATTGAGAAGCTGAACTTGGAGGTAAAGAAAACAGAAATGAGACCAATGTTTGGGACTCAGTAGCATCAGTCCCAGACACCTGGATCCTTTTCCTTCCCCTTCCCGCTTCCTGCCTCCAGGTGTAGGCTATTATACTAGGAAACCTGTCAAATATGCAAAGGTGCAATGGTGTCTCTTCTGAGTGTAGGAACACTCATTCACTGCCCAATTGAAACATTACTGGAAAGAGCCAAGCTTTTCAGAGAGTCGAGAGTTCAGAGTGTCAGAGAGTTGAGGCCCACGCTCCAAAGCCTGATAGCATGGGTGGGACTGCCCCTGTGAGTTTCTGAGACTGCTCTGAATAGGAGTAGAAGGTCCCATCTTTCTCCCAAGGAGTGGTTTCCAACTACTAACCTTGTAGAGAGCAGCCCAATTTGTAACCAACATACTGCCAGCATGCGTTCAAAATATAGATTGATTCTCACCCCGGCCCCCACTAGCTGGCCCAGCTAGATACTGATCTGTTACTTCCTCCTCTTCCAAGGATTTCCAATGTGTGACAACAAGGTACCAGGACAGGTTTCTCTCTGGAATTCTGCCTCCCCCCACCACCCCCTCCATCCAATTGTTGTAGAAAGACATAGCAATCTCCTCTGCACTTAGTAGTTTAGAAATTGGTGTGAGAGTTGATACTATGGACAGGAACAAAAGATGGCGGATATGAAGGGTGATGACGAGACCTTCCCTGTGATCTGGCTACTTAGATGAGTCCAAAGCACAGTAATTATGAAGGCTTCAGAGCCTTTGCAGAGTAATATTTTGAATCTGAATCACTGTTTCTTTTTCTTAAATCCTTTACTAATCATTTTTCTCCAGCACTGTAGTAGAAGTCAGACGGCTCGAAGAATCCCTGTTTGGGGGACAACACCCTAGACCATCTATGCCACCACCTCTGCAAAATAAAAGAAATAAACAGCTGTGTGATGTCCCTTTAAAAACAAACACAAAGACTGCAGCCCACTGGGACGGAGGTTCAATTCCAGCAGTGGGGCTGGGCCTCCTACTCCCACCACCGGAGAGCCATGATGCCCAAAAAACTTAAAAAAAAAACAACACAAAAACAAAACAGATGTACCTGAACAATGACTCTTTCACTTGGATTCTACCTACCACTAGTAAGCACATCGAAAATCATTTGATTGAAAAGGAAATGATAGAATTAAGACCTGCATTAGGTACGGAGACATACTTTGAAGGTGCTTTGCCTTTTAAGTATTCATGGTGCTTTAACAATGACATTGCTCCTATTATTAATACTTAATTTGAATTAAATCCCCAAATGTAATGCCAGCCTTGTTATAGGAGAAATCATTCCCACATATAAACAGCAGCAACTGTGCATTGAATAAAGACAGCTGAACGCATATCATGCATTGGGAAGGAGCTCCCACCTCTGGGAATTCACAAGTGGACTCAGAATCAGCACACTTTTTTTTTTAAAGCCAGTTGATCAAATTATATTTTTTCCTGCTTTTTCTTGAAAGAAGAGGGAGATTCTAAAGTTGCTAAAATCAATTGAAGCTGCTCTTGCATTGTTATTATTTGTTTGAAGTCAGTATCCAGATTCTTCTCGTCACCTGAAAGACAAATCACAGTTTTCTCCTGGAGTCCTTCAGAAATTCCCAGCGTTCACTCAAGTATTTCATGAATAATTCATTTTCCTCACTACACATTACAGCATTTAACAGAGGCTGTGTCCAGAATCACTACTTGGGGAAGCTAATTTGGAGTGCCATTACTGCTCTGATCTCACAATGTTTCCTGGTTTTATGACCTACCTAATGAAGACCTCCATTCTTCCCAGTCCTTGTAGAGAGACATTTTTGGTTCAAAATGCTGCTATATATATATATATATATATATGTATATATATATATATATTGTTTTCAAAGAAAATACACCCAGGCTTCCATAGTTACTCTATGTCTACCCTGATTGAAAATGAATAAATGAATTAAATAGACCCTTTTAGATATAAATCAATCTACAGCTAAAAAATGATCCTTTACCAAATAATCCCAAGTGCTAATGCCATATATATAATTTATTCCTGAATTATTATTCAACATTTGAACATAGGGAAACCAATGATGTACATATACATGTGGACATCTCTTTGAACTATTCCTGGAGTTCCTTGCATATTTTTGTTGATTTAGAGTTTTTCCCCCCATATGGCTCTTATGGGAATTTATATGCACCTTCATGCTGCTATCATCCTCTCATGCCTTCTCAGTTGTAATTCTTTACTGGACAGGATGTGTCCTCTCAGAGAGCAGATGGGCTTATGCACTTTATTATATAAACTTAAACATAAAAGTCTAAAAGCAGCATTCAGCTGATGCCATTAATAAAATTCATCCATCATTTCATACTTTCTCTGCATCTACCATCTCACAAGACAAACTCCATGGCCAAATGACATGTCCTTCGATATTCCAGGTCAGAACTAGGGCATTCTCAAATAGGGCTAACTCAACACCTTTTTTAGAGTGACTTGTTTCTGAGTATCTAGAAGGGGTCTTGTTTTACTCACAAGGACGAGACAGATACAATCTCTTGTTTCTATACTTGAGAAATCTTTAAAAAGTATCCTTCAAAAAGGAAACAGAGCACATTTCTCATTTTGCACAGCACGTGGCCAAGATGCATCTGAAAAGACGCTCACTATCAGCCAGGGACAAGGGAGTGGAAGTAACTGATAGATGTGGTCACACTCATCAGCTGGCTAGAAAGCAAATCTGTAATGGTGATTGCTGACTGGGACGTGGGGGGAAAGGGTTCTTGTATGTACTGCTCATAGCCGGTTAAATCAATGCGGCCTTTCTGGAAGTCAATCTGACAGCATCTATTGAACTTGAATGTAATACATTGACAGGGTACTTGGATCAGTCTGGAGTTGTGGTGATGATTTTGACTGCTAACATCAAGGACCACAGGGCTTTTAGTCTCAGAAACCCTCAGGGCTATTCTGTTTCACCCTGTAGGGTTGCTCTGGGTACCCTGGGGCAGGGCATCAACTTTATGGGGCAGTTTGCAAGCAATATATTTCAAGGTTCACAAACTACAGAAAGACACTATAAGTAAAGATATACATAAATGGCTGTTTAGTGTTATTTATTGTGGCAGGAAAATGTAATTAAATTTCCACTAAAATGAGAATTGTGGAATACGTTATGATATATTTATGCCATTTAATAGGCCACTTTTGAAAAGAATGAATTAGAGCTCTACCAGCTAACTTTGAGTGCTTTTAGCACAAAGTAAATAATACGTATAGTATGACCCTCCCTTTTCTGCAAACCAAGGCATGTATATGTGTATGTGTACACTTTTTATACATGTGCCTGTGAGAGTAGTAAAAGTGCAAGCCAAAATGGACTGCTATAAAATCATAGAGCTATTTAGTAATTAAAAATGTGAATGTGTTATTTTTAGATATACCCTTCTTCTAGGTTTATACACTTTTGAAGGCAGTGTATTCTCAAAGAACTGAAATGCCAACTGCAAGTGGGGTGGTTCCAACATGCCAGCTGTGGAGCAGGACAAAGCTGAGGCTCCCTGCTCCTGGAAAGATGTACAATGCCTGGCACACCCTAAGTAGGGCCTCTAGGAATTGAAGTGGCTTGGGTGACTTGATGGATAGACTTGAAGGCTTCTGCAATCTTTGATTTACTCAAGTCAAAACTGCAGTTTTGGAGTCTGCTAAGCCTAATGACTCAAATCACGTTTTTTTAAAATGTTGTTTCATATGTGGGAAAAAATTAATTCTGAAGGAGGATGAACAGAGTGCTAGGGCAGATGGAAATGTTCATAGGAAAGCCTCCCTTCCCTGCCTTGGAGAACAAACACATTCATGGTCATGATGACAAGGAAAATTCCTGGGTGCAAGTTTGCTTGCCTTTTCCTCACCAGACGCAGTTTCCTTTTATTAAAACAAAAACAAACAAAAACCAGACTTCTTTATAATAAGCCTCAGAGTCATTCTGTGTCCTTGGAGAAAACCTATCAAGATCACTCACTTGGCTTTCCCCTCACTGGTTACCTATTGTGCCCTTCTGACCTACCTCTCTCCCTTAACCAGCTCAGTTGATCCCTTCAGCGGCCACTGAGTCCAAGTCCTTTCCTTTTTTTGAACTTAATACAAGGGTCTTACTGAAAGAATTTGCCTGAAGACATTCACTGATTGTAGAGATGTTAAAAAAAATGATTGGTTTGGAACAAATCCTAGAAGCAATATACTTTTTTACTACCTGTTCATGTAGGTGTATGCATGCATACATGAATATGTTAAATATAGGTCTATAAGGAATCCAATGAATGCTGACCTTAACCCTTTGATTTTCAACTTGGTGCTTGCAGGGAAATATATGCAGGAAATGTGGATGTAGGTAGGATGATCAAAAGAAGGAATTCATAAAATGAAATAATTTTTACTTATTTGGATGCAATGTGAGACAAATAGGAGAATGGTGACATATACATATAAGCATCCATGTAAACATATGTATACATATCATTTGATCCATAGGTAATATTTGAAAGGGAGAGAAAAATAAAAAAAGAAAGCAAAAGTCATTCCTGGAAGGACTCAGTTATTCACAATCTTAGCAACTTTTGTTTAATGTTACGGTCTTGATCTAGAAGATTCAATAACTGAGGGGCAGAGCAGAAAGCAGAGTGAATGTTGGGAGGAGGTCACTGGGGGGAAGTGAATGGAAAAATGGCTTGTGGGAACAGATGAGTTTGTGAAGTGCAATAGACTGAGGGGTAGAAAATCACAGACATTTCTTCTCTATTTTGACCGTTCACTGACGTTTGCTCTCTTACGAATAGAAAATAGATGACGCCTAATCGAATTAAAGAACATTTTACTTCTTACCCCCATTTTTGTAGAGCAGATTACAAGTCTATGGGTAAAGCCAGTCTTTGCATAGGGTGACTGTGTCGGCATCTACTCTGTGGTAGTGAATTATTTTTTTTTTCAGTTGGATTCCTTACAAACAGGGCAGCATTAGGCCACTATCTTTAATGAAATGCTCATTAAAGCCTCAGTTTCTTACTTAGGTATATTTGGTACATTGTTTTAGAAAATATTTGAAACTTTGGAATTATATTTCGGAGTGGAAGTGAGAAATGTCTAGAGGCAGAATAAATAGTATAAAGATTACCCATGAGGGATCGCTTCTCCTGTGTAAATATTTGTATTTGGAGGTTGCTACTATTTTTCTGAAAAGTCAAAAGTTGAGATTAAATTTGCAACAAGTATTTGGAATTCATAATAAGTACTATGACTCCTATTTTGTTCAAAAAATTGTTAAGCCAACCATAAAAGAGTAGAGGCACTAGATGAAATCAATACTAAAGAACAGTTAGCTATGTTAGTGTTGGACAGTGCTAGGTTGTGCTAATTCAATCATGTTTTAATATATGAAATTTATTATATGACAATAATTTGGAACATTAATTTAGGAAAATTTGTCACTCACCATAGTAATATAAGGCATAATACAACCCCTGTTTACATTATGGCACATTTTGTTCCATTTCCCTCCAATATTCAATTTTCCTTTCTAAATTTTACCAGCACTATCTTTGCAAGAAAATTTTAAAAAGAAAACATCTTAAAACAGTTAACTTTTGTCGCATCACAGGTAAATTCAGATTTAAGATTAATTCATTTTCACCATATTGGTTTAATCTTCTTCTATGACTTTAAATGTGAGCCTCCCCAGAGCTGTCATCCCTCTCTGCTTTCTCCCTGGCCAACACTGTTTATCACTTCTATTATAATCCCGCCCTGATTAATCCAAAAGAGATTTGGGTCTGGTCTTTGAGTCAAGCCTCAGGGTCTTTTCTGAGAACCCCCACAGCCTACTGAGATCATCAGGACCTTACAAAGTGTTGCTGTCTTTTCCACTGCATCTCCACATTCTCTTGATGGATCTTCCATTCATAACCCATGTTCGCTGAGAAATGGCTATATTATATTGTGATCATTTGATTTTTCCTAATTCTCATTCCTAAATCATGTTTGTCCTTTCTTCTATGCTGCCTCTGAGAGGCTCTGTAGCTAGATTAGCTGGGGATAAATTCCAAACTCAGCCATGGATTAGCTATGTGACCTTGACCAGAAGTCTTATTGCCTTTCCTGCTTTCTGGTTTGCAAAACCGGGGTGATATTGAACTCACAGTGATTTGGTGAGGATTAAAGGAAGTATAATGTCTTTTAAATATGTAAAGAGCAGAATGTGTGATGCCAGTTTCTCCCTCTCCTCCATGTTAACGCCTTACTTCCAGATTAACATTTGGGAAACATGATTGTACTGGGTCTGACTTCCCTCCCATCCCTCTTCTCACCCTCCTACTTCCATCAATTCATGGCTAGCCAATGACCTACAAGTGGGTTGGCCTGGCATTTGAAATCCTGTGGAATCATATTTCAGTAGCTCTTTATAGTAGCCCTCTGTGCTCTATTCAATCAAAATTACATGCTCCTTTTCCCCTAAAATGTCTGGTGAATGGGAACACACACACACACACACACACACATATATATATATATTTAGCAATTCGTAAAGAACAGTCATGGACCTCAAGCTGGAGCAGGGGTCTGCAGAGCCCTGCTGTGCCAGCCATGAGGCTGGGGAGGAGTGGGCAGCATTTCCTTCTGTTGTACATGGGTCTCTGAGAGTTGGAACCCACTTGAGGGCATTGCTCATCAATCATAGGCTTTTGTGTAATGACCATAATGATATAATGGATCACAGAGACACCATGGAATAGATGTTTAAAGAAAAGTCTAAAATACTGTCAAAACTTTTAACCTTCACTTTTATCTACTTAGGAAGCTGTTCTGAACTCATGCTTTACTTGATACATCTTGTTATGAGATATTTTTTTACTTAGGTCATTAGGAATTCAGAGTGTTAGAAGTAATACTCCATGTTTTGTAATGTATCTAAAAAGACAAGTGGCTTCTTTTTCATGGGAACTGAACAAACACACACTTTTGAACATGGATCACGGACATTAAAAATAAAACAAAAGATCCAAAGTTCCTCTAGAGGCAGACGATTGCTTTGTTTTCAACTCTGTTTTCTGGAAATTCTTTAGTACAGCTTTGATTTGTTAACATAGAGCTTTTTATGCTTCTCTCAATATTGAAGCATGTGATGTACATTCTTACTAATGGCAGCTCTTTTAACAGCATTAAATAAGAACAATAATGAGAATGCACTTTTTTCAGTCAGTTGTCAATACCAAAGGAAAACGCTTAAAGCTTTTGGTTATTCAAAAAAATGTTTAGTTCTAGAAAAATCATTTATAGAATCATTGTTGGTTAAGTATTACTTTATGTTATTCTTATTTGATTCTGAGATAGGTAATGTTGATGAGATATAAGAAAGATTTTAAAAATAATTATTTATAGTTTAATAAGAAAATTGTTAACAGGGTTAGATAATTTGAAAGCATCTATTTTCATAAAAATTAAAAACACAGATAAGTTTGAATGGAGATCCAGGGTAGCATAAAGTGCAAAAAATAAGAATCTAGCCATCATAGAGCATAAAACCAGAGAATGCCTTAAAGATTGTTGGATCTGACCATTTCCTCTCATAGGGAAAGGAAGTG
>PVJH01024596.1:0-12500 GCA_004026705.1 Nesogale talazaci
AAAAAAAAAAGAATAAGAGAGATTTCTGAGACTATATGTCTCATTCCCCCCAACACCCCCTCCAGGGAGTGGCTGGTTGGTTTGAAGCCTCCACCATGTCTCCAGCAGCCCATTGCTTTCTCCATTGAGCTATTGCAAAAAGACAAACTCACTGCCATCCAGTCAAGTCTGGCTTGTAGTGATCGCAGGGCACAAGGTAAAACTGCCTCTGTGGGTTTCTGGAACTATAACTATTTAAGGGAGTAGAAAGTCTCATCTTTCTCCTGAGAAGCAGCTGGTGGTTTCAAACTATTGACTTTGTGGTTCGCAACCCAGTGCAGAACCAGTAAGCCGACTTGTTGATAAGAGGCTGAGAGGGAGCCGCAGGAAGGAGGCAGGGCTCAGTTAGGAATGAAATGCAAATCTACAGGCTTTACAGGAGGTAGTGAAGGACTTTGGGGAAGAGAAGGGACAGAGAGGGAGAGAGAGAGACAGAGACAGAGAGACAGAGAGAGATAGAGAGGCAGAGAGAGAGAAAGGAGCATCTTGAGCTCCTGGGTGGTCCTGAGGCCTGAGACTTAGACCAGGGAAGCTGCACTGCAGTGAGGCAGTGGGACATATAGAGGGCTTGAGCCGAGGACGTATACACCAATAAGGGGAATGAGACTTTCTGTGTTGCAGTTGCAGGGTCTGAGTCAGGCTATGGTTTGTGAGAACACAGATCCACCTCCTGGAACACTGAGGGAAGACGTTGAGCAGTCTCTGAGAGATAAGTTCTGTGAAGGGGCTGTGCCCTTCAGGGAGATAGGCTCTGTGAAATGCCAGAGGAAGGGTTTACGAAGTTCAGCATGTTGTTCATATATACATTGCATTTTACTACATTACTTTGTCTTCCTGACGTACATTTTACACTTTCCTGTTCAGCTGTCTGCTTGCATCATCTCTTCCATTCGCTTTAGTTATTCTACGTGTCAGAGCACGCGTCAACGTTGCTTCTGACATGCGCTTTGATCCTTTCATTCTTTCCTATCTCTTAAACGAACTTTTGTTTTCTCCATGAATGATGGTCCTGGTGGCCTCCCACAGCCTGTCAGGTCTTCTCTCATTTATGTTCCAGACAGCAAATCTCTTCTTGTTAAGTTCTCAAAGTTCAGGTGGGAAAGACTCACGGTGGTATTTTGGTTCTCTTGGACTGCTTTGCATTTTCCACAGCTACAACCTGAACTTACATATGAGCGATTGCTCATTTCCACACTGGCCCCGTCTTGGGTTTAGGCTTCTGCATTCCTCTCTTCCTTCCCACAAATGCACTTAGTTTGATTTCTTTGCATTCTGTCCAGAGAAGTCCCTGTGTTGTTGAAAACAGATATTTTCAATACAGAAGCTGTCTTACCGTAAAATCCCCAGCTTATTACAGTTACCGAGGCTGTGTTTTCCAACTACTGTTTCTTCCTTTTTATTTCCAACTTTTGCCTTTCAATCATCAGTGACGATCAATGCATCTGGATCCATTTCAGCCTAGCTGGACTTCCTTGTGGTTGCATAGACCCTTTCTGATCACAGACAGTATTGTACTTCGAAACAGATCTTGAAATGTCCCTTTTGATGATGAATGCAGCTTGTGCCATTCCTTTTGAATTTGTCATTCCTGGTATAGTAAACCAGATAATTGTCTGATTCAAAATGGCCAAGAACATTCCATTTCAGCTCATTAATGCCTAGAATGCGGATCTTTTAAAAATTATTTATTTATATGTGAGCATCACTGCCCTCTGGTGGTCATGGGCACTACCCAGGGCCGCTCCTGAGAGCCGCTGCTGGATTTGAACTGCCAAGCCCGCGGGCTGCAGTTCCACACGCAACCACTTACGCCACCGTCCCTCAGCCCTAGAATGTGGATCTTTATGTGTTTTATTTCATGTGTGATGACTTCTAGTTTTCCTAGATTCATACTTTATAATTCTATATTCCAAGTATCAGATGCTTGCAGCTGCTGCTTCTTGTTTTAAGCACACAACCCTGTCAGCACACAAAGGTCCTGAAAACTTTACTTCATCCACATCATCAAGGTTGACTCGGTTTTGAGGAGGTAATTCATCCCTAATTGTCTTGTGAGTTTCTTCCAACTGGAGGGGCTCATCTCCCAGCAATGTTTTGCTCCTATTCATAAAGAGTTCAATGACAATTCATAGGAAGCCCATAACCTATTCCATTTTTTGGCTCTATATTTGACAATGTTCTGATGCTATCATAAGGTTTTCAGTGGTTGTGTTAGTCTGAGTAAATCCATAGACTCTAATGTGTATACAGAAAGAGCTTTATGTACAAGAGCAATCAAATCTTTAGAAAACATTTCATCCCAGTCCAGATCAAGTCCATAAGCCTGATATTAGACCATATATTCAATGCCAATCTGTAAGTTTCTCTACAGACTCACACACCACATGCAATGATGCTGCATGCAGGAAGATCACAGGGCAATGGGTGGAAAGTCCTGTGGATCCTGTGGAAGCACCTCAGTGCTGGCAGGGGTCTCCACATGACTCCTTTATTCCTGGGCTCAAGTGTAGCTTCATCTGTTTTCTCAGCAGGCGTGTCTGACAGGGAAGGAGTCTGTGTCCCACCTCTGGCAAGTTCATAAAGCTGTGACCTGATTGACAGGCTAAACTCCACTCTTTCACTCTTAAGTCTCAAATTGACAACAGATTATCTAACTACCACAGTGGTTGACAACTACTCAGAAGTAGTCAATTTTCCTGTCTCTGTAATCTATTCTTTGTCTGGAAGCTGTGCTGAAACTTTTTCATGCTGGGTGACCTTTTGGGTATTTAAAATACCGGTGACATGTCTTCCAGCATCACCATAGCATACAAGCCACCATACTGTGGTCTGCAATTCTGACAAGTGGGGTCAACTCTCCTAGGCAAATGGAAATTTAATGAACAAGGAATTAGAAAGACCCTGTCTTTCCAAACCCTGAGGATAATCCCAGAATATGTCGAAGAGTTGTGTGCTTTACTGCATTGGCAGTATTATGCATCTGACTCTCATTGTTCATGTCAATATCATTCACAGCAAGAGAAAGAATTAAGAATATATACATATATTAATTTCAACTGGAAATTCAGTGAAGATTTAGCAGTTCGTATACGTTTTGTTACACCACATTCGTTGCAATACCCCAATGTAAGAATATTTTTCACTTGGGGTAACAGAGCCAAAAAGGAGATCTGGTCATTGAGGTGCTAAATTGCAAGGTCAGCAGTTCTAAACCACCAGCCTATCCTTGGGAGAAAAATGAGTCTGTCTCTACTCCTGTAAAGATTTACCTAAGGTCATTATGAGTCAAAATTAACTCCATGACTATCATCTTGTTTTGGAGTTTTGAGAGCAAAGCAGTTTTTCATGTGCACCTACAGGTTCTGTCCACCAGGGGGAAGTCTTCCCTTTGAAACCAGTGGGGGGTGGGGGGGTGGGCGGGGAGAACCACAAGAACAAGAACAAAAACCGTGATTTAAACACACACATGCACATGCACACATTCCCCCAAACCACATATTAAACTAATTTCATCCGCAGTAAACTTTTGGCCCACAATACACCCATGTAGCCACACGGGTGATCATTCCCTCTCCTGCCTTCCAAGAGATGCATGACTATAGGAAAAGCAAAAGTCATTCTATTCTTTCATCCACCCCAGCGTCTTCCAGGTACATGAGGAGCCAGGGACCCAGGCATGGAGGGAAATGGACCGAGACTCACTTTGCTGGACTGAGCAGGACTCAGTGTAAGACAACTGGTGACAGTGAGATTATTAGGCTGCCAACTACAGAGACAAAGGTCTGCGGTCTCCTGGAACATGCGGTGAGACCAGCAGTCATATAAGAACTTCTCTGTTAGGGAATACAAGAACGCATTCCCCAATCCCTGAAGAGGATATTCCCCGCTTAGAGCAGCCAAAGCACAGAGAGGACCATAGGGCCAGTCCCACTAGAGACGCGATGTCCCTCCCTGACCCATCGCCCTTCAGGGGACAACACTGGAGACACAGTGTGGGAGTTGTGTCCAATCTGAGCCCACCACACCGAGGGTAAACACTAGGGGCATATACAACGGAACAGTAAGGGGGGCAGAGCAACCAAGTCCCAAGGGAATACCAAAAAATAGGCTTTGGGGCCAGGGTGTGGCACCTCATCAGACTAAACCAGAAAACACTAAACCACAAACAGACCTGGAACTGCCCACAGGCTTTTCTTTTTGCCATTGGTTTCTATTATTGCTTTGTTTTGCTTGCTTTTGTTGTTTTGTTTTGCTTTATCATGTTTTGTGCATATCATTATCTCTGCAGCTCTATCTAGATAAGAGAGGCGGAATGAACAATCTGGAGGAGAAAACAACAGGACTGGCAATTCTGGGGGGTACATGGGAGTGGGAGGCTTGGGGGAAAGGAAGTGGGTGTTAACAAACACCCCACAAGGGGACAAGTGAGCCAAAATTGATGGTGAGGAGGGTGTAGGAAACCTGGTAGGACTCGATCAAGGGTCATGTAACTGAGAGGAATTACTGAAACCCATAAGAAGGCTGAACATAATAGTGGGAAAAGAGGAAAGTAAAAGGAAATAGAGGAAAGAGCTAAGAGGCAAAGGGCATTTATAGGCATGTACATATGTAAATATATTTATATATGATGATGGGAAAATAACTCTGTGTGCATATAGTTATAGGTCTAGTATTAAAGTGGCAGATGCATATTGGGCCTTTACTCAAGTACTCTCTCAATGCAAGAAGACTTTGTTCTATTAAATTAGTATTCCGTGATGCTTACCTTCCTGACACAATCACTGAAGACAAAGCAGGTACATAAGCAAATGTGGTGAAGAAAGTTGATGGCTCCCAGCTATGAAAAGATAGAGGGCTGAGTCTCGGTGGCCTAAGTGGTTGAGTGCGGGACTGTGGCCCATGGGCTTGGCGGTTCAAAGCCAGAGGCAGCTCTCAAGAACAGCGCTGGGTAGCTCCCATGACCACCAGAGGGCATTGATGCCCCAAAATAAAAAACAAAAACAAAAGATAGAGCACCTGGGGTCTTACAGGCTTGAAGATAAACAAGTGGTCATCTAGCTGAGAAGCAACAAAGCTCACATGGAAGAAGCACACCAGCCTGTGCGATCGCACAGTGTCAATGGGATCAGGTATCAGTCATCAAAGAGCAAAAAATCATATCATTGTGAATGAGGGGGAGTGTGGAGTGGAGACCCAAAGCCCATTTGTAGGCAACTGGACATCCTCTTACAGAAGGGTCTCGGGGAGGAGAAGAGTCAGTCAGGGCGCATATCAATGATGAAGCATACAACTTTCCTCTAGTTCTTTAATCCTTCCTAGTCACCCCTTATCATAATCCCAACTCTACCTTACAAATCTGGCTAGACAAGAGCATGTACACTGGTACAGATAAGAACGAGAAACACAGGGAATCCAGGACAGATAAACCCCTTAGAACCAATAATGAGAGTACCAATGCCAGGAGGGGGAGGGGAGGGTGGGGGAGAAGGTGGGAAGCCAATCACAATGATCTACATATAACCCCCTCCCTGGGAGATGAACAACAGAAGGGAGACATCACGCAGCGTAAGATGTGAAAAAAAGTTAATTTATAAATTAAATTAAAAAAGGGAGAGAGGGTGGAGGAGGGAGTTAATCATGTCAGCGCCTGCATTTGAACTCCTGCATTATCGATTATGTCCAGTACTGATGCAGTTGTGTACCAGGGTTCTACTGTACTTTGGACATATTGTCAGGAGAGACCAGTCCCTGGAGAAGGACATCATGCTTGGTAAAGGAAAGAGTAGGAAAAAAGAGGAAGGCCCTTGACAGATGGATATTGACATAGTGGTTGCATCAATGAGCTCAGAGGTAGGGACAATTGTCAGGCTGTTGCAGGACTGTGTAGTGTTTCCTTCTGTTGTACATAGGGTTGTAATGACTCAGAATTGACTTGATGGCCCTTACAACAACAACAACAACAACAACAACAGCCACAACATGATCCAGAATGAGAAGTCAGCGAGCTTCCACACGCTGTCAGAGTATATACTAATAGGAGGCCACACTTTGAGTGAAACTTCCCTCTATCATATCAAGGACAGATGGAGGAGGCTATTGTCCACAGCTGCTTGGCTGCTTCACAGTAGCATGGAGTTGACCACACACTATGTTAGATCATGTCACAAGAGAATTGAGTTTCTGCCAAGTTGGCATAAAACCTATCACATCTGCCAAGTAGAGCGGGATCAGGCCTCAACAATGGCAAAGTTTTCTTGTTACTTTCTCACGCCTTTCCTTTGTGGATTTACACAAAATGTGCCTGAGCCCAGAGCAAATGTGCAGGGCATGGCTGCTATCATTATTAAAATCTAATATTCACAATCTGTGTATCAGGGACCCTCATTTTGACAGCGCCAGCTTCTAAGAAGGAGACCCAGGAGAAAATTAAGTGACTAACCCATGGGCCTAGAGTTAATCATTTCAGAGCCTGCCTGGATTTCAACTCTGGCATGGCAAAGAAAGCCTAAATTCTCACAACTGTATCAATAGGTAACAATATGATAAATGGAGAAAAGTTTAGGGTTTTCAAGGATTTTGTCTTGCTTGGATCCACAATCAATGATCATGGAAGCAGCAGTTAAGAAATCAAACAACACATTGCACTAGACAAATATACTTTAAAATGTTGAAAAGCAAGAATGCTACATTAAGGTGGAACTGACAAAATGGGTGCATAAACAAATGTGGTGAAGGAAACTGATGGTGCCTGGCTATCAAAAGATATAGCATCTGGAGTCTTAAAAGCTTGAAGATAAACAAGTGGCCATCTAGCTCAGAAGCAACAAAGCCTACATGGAAGAAACACACCAGCCTGTATGATCATGAAGTGTAAACGGGATCAGGCATCAAAGACCAAGAACAAAAAATCTTATCAATGTAAATGAGGGAGAGGGCAGAGTGGATCTCCAAAGTCCATCTTTGGATAGTTGGACATCCCCTTGTTGAAGGTTCACAAGGAGGAGATGAGTCTGTCATGGTGTGTTCTTTAATAACACACACACACACATTATCATGATCCCAATGCTACCTTACAAATTTCGCTTGATCAGCAAATGTGCACTGGTATAGGTAAGAGCTGGAAACACAGGAAATCTAGGACAGATAAACCCCTCATAACCAATAAAGAGAGTAGCAATGCCAAGTAGCAGGTTAGGAAAAAGGTGGGGGGAGAAAGGAGAAACTGATTATAATGATTGACATATAAACCCCCTATCATAGGGAGATGAACAACAGGAGGGTGGGGGAAAGGAGACAGTGGTCTGTGTAAGACATGAAAAAAATTATAAATTATTAAGGTTCATGAGGAGAGAGGGTATATGAGGGAGGGAGGGAAAAATGAGGAGCTGAAACAAAAGGCTCAAGGAGAAATAAAATGTAATGAAAATGATAAGGGCAACATATGAACAAATATGCTTGACACAATGGATGGATGGATGAATTGTGATGAGTTGTAAGAGTCTCCAATAAAAGAATTTAAGAAAAAAAGAAAGTTGGACATTGAACAAGGAAGACAGAAGACTTGATGCATTTGAATTGTGGTGCTGGAGAAGACTATTCAAAGTACTGTGGACTGCTAAAAGAACAAACAGATCTACCTTGAAAGAAGTACAGCCCGACCATTCCTTAGAGGCAAGCATGGTAAGATTTCATGTACCTTGGCCGTTGTGTTAGACAGGGTTCTCTAGAGTAACAAAATCAGGTCACTCAAAATTTTATGTGTCTATAGCAATATTGGCATAGATATGTACAGCATAAAGAAATATAACAGGGCTGAGCCCCGGTGGCGTAAGTGGTTGAGTGCGGGACTGTGGCCCACGGGTTTGGTGGTTCAAATCCAGCAGCGGCTCTCAGGAGCAGCACTGGGTAGCGCCCACGACCCCCAGAGGCAGTGATGCCCGCCCCCCAAAAAAAGAAAACAGCTCATTAGCCCATACAGCAGTATAGAGGGCTTAGTTCAACTCACTCTCATGAAACAGTTAATATACTGGAAGTCCTTCAACTCACAAGGGCTCCAGGATCCAAGGTCAAAGAAGCAGACAGCTGAGTCTTCTACAGAGCAATGCAGGCATTCTGGCCACAGACGGCAAACAGCAGGTGGGTCAACAACAGTCAGCCGGACTACAGGCTCTGACAGTGCTCGGTTCAAGTGCAGCAGCGTGAGCAAGCAGATCTTGAAGGAACCTCCAGCTCTAGCCACACAGTCATGGGCTGTGTGTCCCACAGGTATTGTGGCTCGCAAGTGAAGGTGGAGAACCAGCTAAAGCAGCCGCATGCTAGACAGCAAGAGACAGACAGGTGGGGTTTGCTGAGCCATTTATCTCTTTGCCCTCCATTCGAACCTTATTCATCCCGCAGGTTCTTAATGGCCAGGTTGGCACAGTAAACCTACCTATCACAGCCGTGGTATCCAGAGAGATCAGTCCCTGGAGAAGGACTCCATGCTTGGTAACATAGGGGCCAGTGGAAAGGAGGACGGCACGACAGCTACAACAATGGGCTCAAACAAAGCCATGGGAGGAGGATGCAGGACGGGGCTGTGTTTCCTTCTGTTGTCCATAAGGTGGCTAGGAGACAGGACAGCACAACAGCAGTTCTTGCTTTTCCCTCCTTGTCTTGTGAAAGAGTCACAGTAAACACGGAGGGCACCCAAAGGTTGTGTATATGGTTGTTTTCTCCTTAAAGGAGATTTTTCACTGCTACAGAGCCCATCCGACTCAGAGCCAAACTGCCCCACGGGGTGTCCGAGGCTGCAGACTTTTAGGGAAATGGGTGGCCACATCTTTTCCCCTTAAACCAGCTGGTGGGCTTGGGCGGCATCCTTTGGGTTAGCAGCACAAAGACTGAAGCCAGGGCACTATGCACAGATACTGGGAGGGGCCAGACCCAGCTGGATGCACCAGTGCTGTCCCCACAGTCCGGCCCCGGCTTGCAATCCCGCTCATGGGGAGTACTCCCTTCGTGTGTGGCCATGGGATGGGACGCTCACCCTATAACCAAGGTGGCATCATTTGGGAACGAATGGAGAGAATGGCAGGATGACTTGGAAGCATGGGCCAGTGTCAGCAAATGATATGACTTGCACATGTAGAAATGTGGAAGTGGCATGTGGCTAGCCATGCATCAAAACAATAAAAATGTAACAAAATTTTAAAAATCATTTCATTGGGGTCACATACAGCTCCTATCACAATCCAGCTGTTGTGTCAAGCACATTTGTACAATGGTTGCCATCATCATTTTCATAACATTGTCTTTCTACTTAAGCCCTTGGTATCAGCCTTGGTATTATCCTTTCCCCCCAACCTTGTTCCCCCATGAACCCTTGATAAATTTTATATATATAAAAATTATATAAATGTATATATTGTATATGTATATAGAATATATAGTGTATATATACACATACATACATATTTCATGTCTTACATTGATCAATGTCTCCCTTCACCCACTTTTCTATTGTCTGACTGCATGGGAGGGGGTTATATGTAGATCATTGTGATGGGTTTTCCCTTTCTCCGCCCTGCCCCACAAATTTTTTTTGTGGCTTCACTGGTGGGAGTAGGAAGCCCAGCCTTGCTCCTGAGGGTCTGTTGGTGGGCTTGAACCGCCAGTCTCTCACTGATCAGCCCCACACCTAACCCGCAGCGCCCAAAGGGCCTTTTCATCAGTGGGGTCCGTCGCTCGCCGCCGTCGCGTCAGTGCGGACTCACAGTGACCCTCAAAGGGCAGGGTAGAACTGCCCCTGCGAGTTCCCGCGCGGGAACTCTGGAAGCCTGCCTTGCTGCGTCAGAGTCAGGAGTGATCTCGCACTGCCAGTCTCGCGGTTAGCAGTCCCTGAAAAGCCACTGGGGCACCAGGGTTCCCCATGAGGGAGGTAGCCAGTTCTCAATGAAAATGTTGAGATGTTGATGTTGCCGCTTGGCAGAGCGCTGCCCGAGAGTGGTGTGGTGTTAAGACTGGGGGCTCGTTGGACTGACATATGGAACATAGAATGGATCTGAATCTGAATCTCTGGCCGCATGCAAACACAAGAACATGTTACTAGTGGGAGGAGCGGAGTGCCGGTGACTCAGCGCAGACTCCACCTCCCAGAAACTGGCCTGTGGCTCGTGGTAAGGAATCCTGATAAGGGCTGACTCGCCTACCCAGATCACCGTAGATGATGAGGGTCCGTTTCATTTTCTCGAGCCCTGGGAGTGTACTGGGTGACTCATCTCCATACCTGCGCATGGCAAGATCAACCATTCGAATTCCCCCACCTCTCTGCAGAACGCTGAGGTCTTCTGTTGCCACAAGGCTTCTTGACCCACAGGGGGCAGTACTCCTCACTCTGAGAGGGTTGATATGCCACAGAGTCCATTCAGGGGCAGTGGGTCCGTCATAATCTCTCCCGGGGACAATTTCCCAAGCCCTCTCTGCCTGTTGTCCCATCCCCCACTGCAACAGGTGGCCCATCTGGGGGGTGATGGCATCAGTGTTGCTGCTGGAGGTTGGGGCGACCAGATTTTAGTGACTAGATTTTAAGTGGGGCACCATTGACCAGGCGGGTGGGGGTGGGGTTCTTGATTAAAAATTTGGTCTAGGCCTGAGCCCCGGTGGCGTAGTGGTTGTGCGTGGGACTGCGGCCCACTGGGATGGAGGTTCAATTCCAGCTCCACGGAGCAAAGGCTGGGCCTCCTAGGACTCCCATCACCTGAGGGCAGTGATGCCCCCCCCTCCAAAAAAACAAAACAACAACAACAAAAATTGGTCTCTATGGAGCAACAAAAATTTCCATGGAATGCAAAAATAGTATTGTAATATATTTATTTTAATTTTAAAACGCCGCGGGACGTTTTTAAACTGTTAAAAAGCAGGACGTCTGGTCACTTTAATGTACCGGTGCACTTGTGGATATCAAACTGCAAATCTGCCAGGTGCCCTGGGCCTGAGAGCCAGCAGGATGAGACCTTCCTCTCAGTCTGTCTCCCTCTCCCCCGCTGGAACTGCTGCTTTGGATTCACCAGCAAGTCTTCAGAGTTAGCCTCAAGCAGGTGAAAGACAGGGGCTGCATCACACACACACACCACCACCACCACCACCACACTTTGTGATGCCCAAACCACAGCAAGAATCCTCCCAGGTGCTTTCTCTAAACTCTTGCCCGCCTCTGTGGGCCCCTGTCCCCCTCCATGTCTCCCTGTCCCCCAGGGCAGTTGCGCTCCATCATCCGAGGCCCGTAAGTGGCTCTGTCCGGGGTTCATCATTGCCTTTTCATGTAGTGTGCTATCACGTATGGGATCAGCCCCAGAAATCTCTCAAAGAAAAGAAGAGGGGGGGGTAATAAAAAGAAAGAAATGAAAAGGGCAGAGGGGGAGGGCCTGGCATTCCCACTTTGGAGGTATAAAGAGCAGAGGGACAAAGCGCTGGGCGGGCAACAATGGCCCCTGTCAATTAGACCCGGAGCCGCCAAAGCCCATGAACGCTTCACTGAGGAAGATGGAAGGTGGTGAGGGAGAGAAGTCCAGGCGGGAGGAATGCAGGGACAAAGCGGGTGACACTGATTATCCCGAGAGACCTTGAAGAGCACGTGTGCCCCTATGAGCTGAGATGTGCCCTGATAGAGACACAAAAGCCTGCTCCCTGCCTCCCAGCCCCACCCCTCACCCCACTCCCAACATCAGAACCCCTCCCCCCAAGGTTCCAGAATCTAGACACGATCCATCAGATCCACCAGAGGGGCTTCTTGATCTGCTAGGATCTCATGTGGCAAAAGGGATTCAGTGACCACCATTTAAAGGAAGGGAAAAGAAATCAGTATTTCTAAAAACACTCCTGCTTGTGTGTTCCCCCCCCCCCCCCCTTTAAACTGCAAGAACATGACGGACTGTATTGCTTTGGAGAGCAGCCCTTCCCTCTGCGGGGTCCACAGAGGTGGCTGGGCACGTCAGGGACGGCGATGGGGGGAGGGGCAGCTGAGACATATGACTGCAGATCGCATCATTTGTAGTGATTTATTGGCTAAGAAATAAAGCATGACGGGTGGGTGTGGTTACCACAGTGTAATCACACCCCTAGGGTGAGACTACACTGCACACAACCAAATCCCCCCAGGGGTGTGATTAGCTCATAAAACCCTGCCTCCCAGCGCTGCCAGACTCTTTAATGTCATTTATTTATTAAAAAAGAGTGGCCCCTGTCACATCTCACATCCCTGGTGCACAGTGTGGCTGAGCTTGGTCTTTCTGAAAACCAACAGATAAACGGACCCCAAGCCCCTAAAATCGGCTACTCACTCCTAATTTCTATAAAATGGTGACTGTCCGATCCTGCGGGCACAAGCTCACAAAAGCATCTTCACAGGCCTGGCCTAGTGGACGTTAGTTCTCTGGTCCAGGAAGGGTTGGGATGGAGCCTGAGGAAGCTAGGATCTTTCT
>PVJH01024596.1:17500-32857 GCA_004026705.1 Nesogale talazaci
CACCCCTTGCCCTGAGCCGGAGGGGGGGGGGGCTGCGTGGGGAGCCAAGCTACTGTCAAAACAGGCGGGCGCCCGCCGGGAGTGATCGCAAGGGGACCAGCCTGAGGAAATTGGGGGTGGGGGGGTGATTGAAGAGAGAAAATCGGGAAGAGGGACAGCTCTTCTTTTGTATGATCTCGGGTTACATCATTTTCTAATTAGGCATAAAATTGTCTTCATACACTGGTATCACGGCCTTCATAAACATCGCCATTATGGTTCATGAGGGCGCCATTGTGGGCCTGCTGGCCTGAAATAGAAAGAGCTAGGGTGGGAGAGGCTTGGAGTCTGGGAGGCCGGCTTTGTTCTCCCCTGGGAGAAGATGGATGACCAGTGTCACACAGATGATGACTGGGGGCTATTGTCAGAAGGGGAAGAATCCTTTCCAGCACCTAGTGGAACATTCTAGAAGTAGGTTCTGGAGGTTTAGGGTGCGAAGGGAAGCCTGTGACGCGAGGGTATTCCTTCTGTTAAAGAGAAGATGAGCAGGCAGGACTGGGGAGAGGGCGTGCAAACAGGGGTCCCTGGCATCAGTAGCTAGCTGCATGCTCAGCTGCATACCTGGTTTCAGCTGACCTACCCCCACCCCCTCCCGAACCCCATCATCTGGGTCAGAGAAAGGAGAGGGTCAGGATCTCCGTGCAGTGCAGGTCTGTGCCAGGCAGGGAGACAATTGTTCCCATTATTCTAGAAGCTCCTGGTCTGGGGGCGCATTGCTAACTCGATGGAGATAGATGGAGACGCCCCCGAGGCCCCCCCGCCCCCCGCAGTCGTGTCAGACCCGGGGCAATTACTGTCCCGCCAGGATGCACACAGTGGCCGCCACCGTGACCCCAGCGCGCAGCCCCACAGGCTCCACAAGCCCCACAGCCTCCGCCTCCGCGCTTGGCTCCTGCCGGGTTTACAACAATCCGACTCGAAGTAAATAACTTCTGTGCATTTGTCTGCATGAGCTTGACCTTTGGGACCCGCAGCAGGAACCAAAAGCCTTGATTCTTTAGAATAGGCAAAGTCTAGTCCCCCCTGTGTTATTCACCCAGCGCCGTTTCCCGTATTTCTTGGAATTCCCAGTGTTGGAAGAAGAAAACAATTGGGTTCCAGAAAACTGGTTTCTCTATCCTGTATCTTAGATCTGGATGCGCAGTTCCACTTGTCTGGGGACCTACCCGAGTCCCAGGCAATGGGTTACCCCTGAAACCTCCTCTCTGGTTTTGTCTGTAAATTGGCAAGAAGTAGTCTTCCTGGTCCGCAATACCACACCTGTCCCCCTCTGTTGGGTCCCAGATGTCTGGGGCCAGCTCAGGGGGAGCTCACCCCGCACCCCTTTGACTAGCAGCCTGGCTCCCCCTGCCCCTCCAGTGTGCACTCTCTGACCTCAGTAGCAGGGTTCCAAGCCAACTGGGAGTCCAGGGTGGGGAAGGACTGAGGCATGGTTCTGAACTGGGGAGCATGGTAAGGGGAAGGGCCTGCTAGGCTTGCTTCCAGCAGTGGGGATCCCCAGCTGGAGTGGACCTGGCAGTGTTAGACCCAGCCTTTCTCTCTGAGGCTTCCTGTGAGTCTATACTCACTAGGGGAGGTGGCAGGTGACATTACTTCCCTGCTGCTCACCTGTTAGTCATCTCTGGTCTGCTCAGGCAGGCTCACCTGGCAAGAGGTAGATATGGGGGTGGTCATGCAAGTACCTTCCATATTTGAAGGGACATTAGCAGCCTGAATTCTTGCCCTCCCGAAATCTCCCTCTTCGGGGAGAGATGCCCAGATCTGCATTGACCAGCCCCCCTGACCTTAAATCCCATGGCCTTGGTGCTTTTTGCTCCAGCCTGGTAGGAAGTGGCAGTTGCAGGAAGACCTCCCCTGGCCAGTTACAGCAAAAAGAAAGAAACAAAAAAAGCAAAAAGAAGGCTTGAGGCTCAAGAGCTCTGAGGCTAGTTCTTCAAGTAACCCATTTTCTTTCCATTGAGGGGAAGAAAACATCATAAAAGAGTATCTGGACTATGGGTTTTCACACTGTCACTAAATATCATTGGAGATGGGCCCAAACTGGTGACCCTCTGATTCATGTCTTTAATCTCATCCATTCATTTACCAGTCATTCTTCAATTCATCCCACAAGCACGTATTGGATAGCTGCACAGGAGATGGAAAAGAAATAGAAAGCACAAAAAAGGAAAGACACAGAAAACATTACAGTCTAGGAATGTGTAGCTCCTGTGAAAGAACAATTGGGAGTAGTGGAACCCCAGGACCCAGGCTGGGTCTAGATTTACCACTTCCTGGCTTTGAATCCTGTGGACCTCTGAGTCTCAGTTTTCTCATCTGGGAAACGAGTATGCTGGGCACATGGCTTTAAGCCCCCTTGACTTCTCCAGGTGCTCCCTGCCCACCCCCACCTCACCACCCCTGCTTAGATAGCATGAGCCTCAAAATGTCGGAGTAAGGCACCACTAGATTCTAACCTCGCCTCTGAAGTTAGCAGTTCACACAGAGGCACAGTTCAGAGAAGGTAAGAACTAGATGAGGGGTTTGTCTGCTGCCACCATGCGACTTCAGGCGAGTTCTTTCTTCCTCCTGACTCTGTTTCCTCACACAGTGGGAATAATGGTGTCTGCCCCATTGGCTCCACAAAGGAGTCATCGGGATCCATTCTGATCATGTATGTCAATGTGCTTTGAAAACCAGAAAGCGTCGATGAGACTGCTAATGCAGACAGGGAATAATGGCTCTCCTCAGTCAATGGTACCCCAGTAATGATCTTCTGGGGGAAGGATCCCTTTCCTCCTCCTGGCTCTGCAGGAATTGGAGAGAGCCGGTTCTTGGTTGACTTGGTGGATGATGCTCGGCCTGGGACCAGTGGCTGTCCACAATCACCTAGCCATGTGACTGTCCTACTGGTATCTCACTTCTTGATTCTCAACATCTACCTGTGGATACCAGACAGGTCTTTCTTTTCCCAACCCCGCCCTCCCACTCCCCCTTTACATATAGGTAGAGTCCTGAAAGATCAAGCATATACTACTAAATTTCTTGCTTCCTAAGGTTTATTGGATTTTAAGTGCTCAGCTGCTGGAAATTTCCATGGAAATTGGATTTACTATGGGCTACAGTTGGAGTCTGGGAAACCCACAGGGGCAGTTCTACCTTGTCCTATAGGGAACGAGCATGATGGTGGTGAGTTTGGAGGGACAAAAAGTAAGGAAAATAAGACGTTGGTTGGATGTTTTTTCATTGACACCCCCCCCTCCCTGCTGAAGAGATAGATTTTTTTTGTTCTTAGCAGGGAAAACTAAAATACCACACCCAAAGCATCTTTCTCATGAGATGCTCCTTGCTAAGATCTTTGCTCTGTTGGCGTGGTGAGTGGATGTTGAAAGAGACCTCATATCCTTGCTCAAATGGGAGGAAGAACAAGAAGCTCACAAAGAGGTAAGTGAGAAAGGCACGTTGAGTCTCTGGAGCAAGGCAGAGCCTCCTTGGAGGGGGAAACCTTGAGAAAGGAACATGGGGAGAGGGGCGAGCCCCAAGAAAGAGCAGGCCCACCTTTCTCCTTCTGGACAGAGAGTTGGTAAAGTAGCTAGCAACCTATTCAGCCTGTGTGGCATGTGGAAATCTTCCAGCTAGTCCTCAATTAAGCGAGCTGCCTCTCCTTTCATTCTCTTAACTTTTGTGTTAAATGTTAACAACCTGCCGCTATTATGTTGCCATTATCCACTGACTGTTGACCAAATGGGTTCTTTTATCTTCATTCTAAAGCTGCTTTCCCTTGCAGATTTAAGCATTTTTGATATGAAATTCTTTCTCTCATACCCCTATATGGCCTTGTTGATTTTCATGACCCTCCCCCAGCCCCGTGCTGGCCCCCAGTACCTTTTCATATTTCATATGGGATCATTTTTCTCAGTGCTCCTCTGGGCTTTCTTGCCATCCCTCTGACGGCTGTCCCTAATGGCCTGTGCTGTTTGTTCTGTTCTTGAACTTGGTGGGGTCACAGGCTTAAACAGTGATGTCCTCTGAATGTCCACCCTTGCTGTCCAGCTAAGTTGCCCTGTGTCACAAGCGCTGCCCTTTTCTCCGCCCCTTAACTACCAACTGCTCCTAATTGCTTAAACAAACACCTTCCCTCACCGTGCCCCAGGCCCCCTGAGCCTTTGGGGTTTTGTTCCCCTGAGCCGCTAATGCTCTGGCTGGCCCACCGGCGGCTTGGCCTCGCTGACCTGAAACGTCGCAGCTCTTCTCCTTGGACCGCTTGTCTTGTCCAGCGCCCCCTGGGCCAAAGGCCAGGCTCCGGGCAGGGTTGACCAGCTGCTTGAGGCCGCCACCAAAAGACACCAAAAGACAACTTCAGCTTGGAGCGGGCCAATGAATGTATCCATTTATCATTTTCTGTCCCAACCTATGCACAAACTCAATCTACTGCCCGGCTTGACACAAGACAAAAGGGGAGGGGGAGATACCAGCGGTCCCTCCAGCTCCCACCAGAAATCGCAGCTCCCTGCTTGTGGGCCGTCTGTTCAGTTTCACAATACTTACACGACCCATTTCCAGAATTGAAGTTGCCTGGTGTTTTGATTCTTCCTCTGCCTGTGCATTTGTGCCCTGAAGGTCCCTTCCAAATGGATACTAATTGTGGGGGCTGCACGCTGCTGGCTGCTCCAATGCCCCAGGGCCCCCGAGGACCTGCTTCTCAAAGCCTTAATTGACAAGGACCTGTCTGTATTTAGGAGCAGCTGGTCCAGAGCCTTGGCACATCAGTGCAATCTTAACGCAGCATCCCCTAGCCCCGAGGAGGATGAGGGTAAATGTGGTTAAAATGAAAGAAGATTTATAGGCGGCCCCCTTGGGTAATACGACAGAAGACAGCTCCCAAGATTTTTCCCTACGAGGGCGTTCATTCATCAGCTCCCGGGCCTGGTCACCGCGTAGGAGGCCCGCTCTAGCTATTATTACTAAGGGGGCGGGGGAGGACCACTTCCACCGATTAGGCAGGTGACAATATTCCACTGTCATGAATCGCCCCCACTCCCACCCCAACTGGATGGGGGTTTAGCTGGTGTTCATGGCTGTCTATTGCTTCCGCAGACTTCGGTGCCGCAGGAGCCTCAGGCTGGGTCTGGGTTTGGGCTCATGGTGGCGCCCGGGCAGGCTGAGACGGGGGACGAAGGAGCATGTGTTCTGGCTGCCCTGACCTGGCACAAGCTCTCAATAGTCCTTCGGATGGATTCCCTGTTGGGGACTCGCAGAGCCCCCTACCCCCCCCCCCCGCCCCAGGGGCCCGGGCAGGGACACAGGCATAGTCCCAGGTCTCCTTCCTGCGCGCCCCCCGCAGGAGCGCCTGGCTGCCTGGACTCCGGGCTCAGCACTACGAGCGACTTTCTGAAAACTGCTCGTTCCATCGACTCGTCCATTCAGCCGGTTACAAAGGTCTCGCGCTTCCAGAGGGAGCCGGTTTTGTTGCGCAGTGTGGGAAATACTTTGATGTCCACCCTGTCCGCACGTGTGAACAGGGATAATGGGTGTGGGGATCTTCATTG
Source organism: Nesogale talazaci (assembly GCA_004026705.1). Taxonomy (NCBI): domain Eukaryota; kingdom Metazoa; phylum Chordata; class Mammalia; order Afrosoricida; family Tenrecidae; genus Nesogale; species Nesogale talazaci. The sequence goes on from PVJH01024596.1 coordinate 23,068, forward strand.
AAATTTGAAGTTTTAAAGCAAGAAATTCTCTAAGTTTAGGCCTGTTTTTCTCAACTTTTTCTTCTTCTTTTTTTATTCCTTCAGGAACAATGCCAACATTGAAGTCCTCAGTTGGAGTCTGCACAGTTGGAGATCTTTGGTGCCATTTTAGACATCTTTGGATTTCATCAATCAAACTGACTGCAATTTTCCATAAAAACCCTGAATTTGGGTCAGAAAGTGGGCAAAGTAGATAAAGATCACTCGAGCTGTCTTATAAGATGATAAATAGATATCCTTTCAGGGCAACAATGCCAAAGTGCAGTTTTGTGAGTCTCTTCCATGGGTTCTGAATGCAGTGAGTCGAAACGATTTCTTGTTTTCCCATGGGTTAGGGGTGTCTTTACGTACTTGTCAATAGTAGCCTGACCTTTCCCCCCACTGAGTTGCTAAGTGTGTTGTCTCTCCCCCATCTCTCTTTTCTTCTTCCTCCTCCTCCTCCTCTTCTTCTTTTTTTGGTGTGTGTGTGTGTGTGTGTTTACCCAAAATAAGGAAGGAATTTTCTTTTTCTTTTACTGCTCAAAGCAATGGCTGGATCTAGAGCATTCTCTACAACTAGACTGCAGACCCCTGTGCTGGGATAGAAATTCCATTTGCTCTGTGGTTGCTGATGCAGGGACCCTGGAGGCCTCATGCTGGGAAGTAAACTCATTTCCTTAACAACAACAGCAACAACACAACACCCACTGGCACCGTGTCCTTCTTATTCTTGAACTTGACAAATGGCCTTTTGTGCTGGGTGCATAAAGGGATGCCCTAAAAGAAGTGGTAGAAAACCCCAAGGTGATGAACTGAAACTGATTGCTCAGTGAATGAAGGCATTTTTATATTTTACCCCTTAGCCTAGACAAAACAAGTCATTGCTGTGTGAAAAGCACTCATTTGCCATTACTTCCTATTGGCCAATCTTCTCAGGTCCTTACATCTCGCCCCTTTGGGGAATTTTCTTCACTTTTCCCCTCAAGTGCTTTTATTTTTGCTAAGACCTTGATCCGATGTTTTTAGTCAACCAGCCACGAAGACAGTGTTCTTGAAGGATTTCTGGTTCCTCATGGAGAGAGGCTTTTCCCCATTATCAGCTATGATGATGGGTCCTCAGGAGCTTGGAGACCTCATGGGCATGTACATGCAGCGTCTATTAGTGTTTCCCCACACCTACGACCTAAACATTGCCATTTCCTTTCTGTGTTTTGCTCTTCCCTAATCCTTCAGTGAGAATCAGAGTCTCTTCCAAAGCACCTATAGAAGGGAGTTGGATGCCCAGTGATGCCGTGGGAGTTAATTATTGTTATTAACTCGCTGGCTTTATTAGTTTTGAATGAGGCACAAAGCTGTGCTACAGTTATTTAAGCGCTGCTTATTAGTTAAAATGATTTGCAATTTTTGGACACACACGCACCATGCAAGACTTCAAATGACAATTGGAGGCTGTAGGAAACAACAACAACCCACCTTTCCTCATTTGTCTTCAATAACTCTCACTGCCAAGTTCTCGACATTGCAACTTCGTGTATTCCTTGTTGGGTGGCCCTTTCTCTCACTCTTTCAGGATGATTATATTACAGATTTTAATGTTAGATGGGGGAACCCCTCAAGTCTATTATATGATGTTTTAATTTAAGAACTATTTTCTGAAATTCAGAAAGACCATTGTGAATAGCCAATCCACGGAGGGAATAAAACAGTTTTAGACCTTGTTTAATATTTTTTTTCTTAACGTCTTTTCATTCTCTTCCTCACCTATGATTTATTTTAGACATGTCTGTTGTAGTCATGAGATCTACTCAGTAAGAGGGGCAAGGGAAGAAAGAAAGTAGGATATTTTCCTTTAAAGTTCAAATTTTGCAAGTCACCTTTAATCAGGGCATATCAAACCATATCAAACACATATCTGAAACCATCATCAGCAGAAAAGGAATGGCAGAAATTGGTTCACTGTCACAGTCTCTTGTATACACGTTCATCTACCACACCAAGTAGGCACACATCCATAGTTTACTGTAGAATTGTAGCATGTTCTACATTTTTTTTTTGCAGGGGCATCACTGCTCCCCGGTGGTGGGAGTAGGAGTAGGAGTAGGAGGCCCAGCCCCACTGCTGGAATTGAACCTCCGTCCCAGTGGGCCGCAGTTCCGCGCACAACCACTACGCCACCGGGGCTCAGCCATGTTCTACATTTTGAGCGAAAGTCACTTGTTATTGTTGAGGGGAGCAGCGGCCCTATGAATTAACAATAACACAATGTCAAGCAGCGGTGCAGGCATGGTAGTCTATAAAGTCCAGTGTGAAGAAAAGTAGGGAGACAAACTTACTGCTTTCAAGTTAAGATCTGAACACCCACCAATTGCAAACTGTGACTAGGGAGGAAGTGGCTTTGGCCTTAGTTAGGTATTGATTGGCCTCAAAGAATCAGGCATATATGCCAATAACACTACTTACAAAAAAATCAGAAGTATAGACCCGTGAGACAATGTCTAGATTTATTATTGAGCTTTCCCTTTGGGTTTGGAAACTGAGGTAAAATGGTGGTCTCATGGTTTGTCAGATTAGATCTGTGAGTGCAACTCTTGTTTCTGTCCCTTTGTTTCTCTTGAGGCATCCTGCATCAGGGCCGCCATTTCTTTCCCTTTCTTTTCTTCCTATAGCCATTCACCTCTCAGGAAGGAAGGTGGGGGGGAGAAAGGAAAACAGAAACCACAAAGGTATTTCTTTATATCCCAATTCTCAGAAGAATTTGCTTCAATCACCAAACTAAACCAAACCCAATGCTACCCAGTCAATGGTGAAGCACAGCTGCTCTGCAGGGAATCTTGACTAAGTGAATGTCTGCACAGACCACTGAGACGCAGAGTCAGGGAAGTCAATGCCAGCAGCCCATCCTGGGACCTGGAGGTCTGCTTCCTGGATGAGGTTTGTCCTTGAGAACGATGGAGATACATCTTTCAGTACTCTCTTTGCTGCTTCCCAACTTTAAAGGAAGTGAGGCAAATGAAAATCCTCCAAACCAGGCAAAAGTCAGTGAAGACAGCAAACCGTTGTGTATATGGGTCAATTAGACCCTAGAGAAAGCTGGTGATGGGAAAAGAGGTAATTGTGGACACAATCACCCATCTTGACTTTTATCATACAGTTCATCCTAGTCACATCTTCCAATAACCACCACTCATGCCTCCAGCAACTCCTGCAAAATTCACTTCCTCTCCGCTAATATGTCCATCCATGAAATCCATCATTTGACCCAATTCCACAATGGGACAATTAACAATGCAATTAACAACAAGCTTTCCAAAAGTCTTCTAAAGCTTCCTCCTAACTGTGCACTATGTGGTGATAGGCATTCCCTTGATTGTCAGTAAGGATATCCACTAACTTGCCATCACCACTGTACTGTCAGATTTTACTTGTTCTGAAAACAATATGATTTGCGACGAAATTTTAAGGGGGGTTAAAAGTACGGAGGGGATCCCTTAAGCCAATTCTATCTCCTCTTCTCATTTGGCTGGGTAATTGAAGCAGAAGCCATCTCAGAAGGTGTCACCAATGATCAGAGTGATCTGACCTGATCACAGTCCACCACGTATCTCACTTGGCTGAAAGTGGCACTCTGTCACTTCTTTGCAAATGTGCCGTTTCGAACGTTATCAAGTTTTAATAAAGCTGCAATAAACTCCGATTCAGAGGCAACGAGAGCAGGGCCTTTGGATTTATTACAGCCTAACATATGGGCATGGTTTTAGAGAACCATTCGCATCCAAACCCCAAAATGGCTTCACCCAGCAGGGATCCCAATGTTTATTTAATGAAGAAATGTATGAGCAGATGCTGTCTCCCAAATTCAGATGTAGTTATCTGTCCTCGCTCTGCAGCAAATCAGGGAGAAGAACAGATTTTAGCTGTAGTTTGGGATCATTCCCTCAGCTGTGCTGGGGCTCTACTGGCTGGTACAGACACCAGAGCAAAGAGGCGCGTTGAAGGAAGACAATCCAATATTCGACTCTGGCATCCTTGGGCTGTGTTTGCAGCACTGCTGCATACTTTGGAGGTCATAAAATGTTCCGAGTTTAGATTAAGTGCCAACAGTCTTTGTGGAGGTAAATAAAAATCCAATCTGACATTTCCTTTTGACTGACTTTGTGGTGTTACAGATGGCGGTGTGGGTGTGGGTGAGGGGGAGAGTAATGTCTGCTACCCAGTGCAGGTGGGCATGGCCAACACCATAGCAGCTCCTCACCCAAGGACAGCTAGGTCTGTGATGTGGCACAGCCTGCAAAGGGCAATTGCTTCAGGATAGACATTCTCAACAGGTACGCCTTGTGGGAGTTAAATAGGACACCTATCGTTGGCTCCCTTCATCAATAGATATGCTAGACCTAGTGAGGTTGGCTTTGACTTACACAGAGCAAATGATGGGCTGGTCCCTGAAGATAGGGGTCCACCTCAGTGTTACCACTTTAATTCCTCATCTGTTGTTCCCAGGTGGGGTGGAGGGCGTCACTGTGGAAACTCGGAATCCCCTCTATGGATTGTAATACATATATTAAGTTGAAATTAGAGCTCTATTCGCCTCTGCTCAAGGCGAATCAAATGGTGAGTTGATGTGGAAGTTCGTTGGGAATTAGTTTCTCTGTTTTGTAGTTTCACCGTGATGCCTATCAGTTTAAGGTGCTCACTGGAGACTGGGGTGCCCTGTGAGGCTATCACTTTAAAGGAAGCCTCCGTTGACAGTTTGAAACCACCAGCATTTCTGCGGGAGATAGACTAGGTTTTGCACTCCCTTTAACCGGTAGGGTCTTGGAAATCCTCAGGGGGTCTCTGTGAGTCAGCATTGCCTGTTCAGATTGAAAATTGTCTAATGTAGAAAACCTGAAGCATGCAAATTCATGCAAATTCCTACTACGGAAGAAAACGGAGGGACCGTGGTAACCCTGAGCCCTCCTTCATCACAAAGCGCCAGAGAGGCTCCCTGTAGGTGGGCATCTGAGACTTGGCCCAAACCAGTGGTCTGTAGGACATGGGTTTGTCAGCGAACTAACACACAGCAAACACTCGGAACGCAGCCATTAGCTTACTTAACCGCAAGGACACGTCGCCAATTACTGAAGTTTCTAATCTGGCCCTCCCATTTGTAAGCTTGGGCAACTTGACTTTTCCGCAGCACTGTTTCCTTGCCTTGTTGTTACGTGGGGCGGGGCGGGGGTTGTTTTAGGGTCGCTATGCGTCTGAATGGGATGGCGTGGCGTTGGGTTTGGTCAGACCCATTCCACTGCAGTGGGTTTGATTTGATTGTCTGCTTAGAACGAAATAGTGCACCTCGCTCCTTAAAAGGAGGCTTCTAGTCAACCTCTGCCTTCTCTAGCCACCGTCCACGAACTTAAGCTTTGCTCCCTGGCTTCCCAACCCGTGATGAAGCTGCCTCCACCCCAGCCTTGGGTCCAAGGGGCTCTGGCTGCTTGGGAATTTCTGCTCCTCTCTAGCACCTTGACTTATCTAGGGGCGATCGCTCGGGCACCGAGGCCAAGGAGTCCGCACCCAGGAGGATGGCCCAGTCCCCGAGGGGCGCAGAGAAGCCCGAGCCCGGCGGGGAGCCGGCGGGGCGCACTCGGGGTGCATGCTAATGAAGGCCGCGGGCCGAGCCCGCCGCCGCCGCCGCGCCCGCCGCCGACGAGCCGCGCCCGGGCCAGGGCACGCGGTGCCACTCAGGCAGGCGGGGGGCGCGCAGCTCGCAGCAGCCGCGCGCCCGAGCCTCTCAAAGCCCCTTTCAGCAGCTCTGCGGGCTCCTCACCGGAGGAGTCTGGAGCGACATAAAAGCGCATTATGAAAATCATAATATCAGCCACAGAGCATGTCCACGGAGGCAGCGCTGCACCTTTGAGGCATTGAGCCTGGTTCAGCTGGGCCGAGAGGGGAAATATCCATTTGAATTCGGTCCCTGAATGGAGGCTGCGGCGGCGGCAGCCACAACAGTGCCTCCTTTATCCATCTGGCCACTTCTCCCGCTCGCTCATCCCCGGGCGGTGGCACCTTGTCTCCTTATGGGAAGGGGGTGTAGGGCGGGCGGGGCGCAGGCATGACAAGGGAGCCGAAGTGGGGGTGGGGGCGCTGGTTCCCAGCCGGGTTAGGACAAGGGGCGTTGTTATCCGGGTCCCCAGGAGAATGATCAACGAGGCTTTCCGCAATCCAGGGGATTTTTGTTCAGCTGGGCACCGGAGGGGCGGCGGGGGGGGGGGGGGGGGGGGGGGGGGGGGGGGGGGGGGGGGGGGGGGGTCAAGGGCTTGGGTGCATTCTGTCGGAGGCTGGAAAGGTGTGGGTTGGGGTCGTTTCCCACTTTCGTGTCCAGGTGCCAAACCTCGGCTGCCGGCCTTGGTCTGCTTGCGCATCAGCGCTCCATTCCCACTATCTGGAGCTTTGGGGTGGAAGGTGAGCACGTGGAAGCTTACAATGAGGGTGCAGGCCTCTGGTTTCTGATCCCGGTCCATACCCGAGGTGACTGTTAGCAAGTGCCCCAAAGATGATGCTGGGGTCAGAGGGAACCCCGCACCCTGGTCTCGTCCCAGCCAGCAGGGCGCGCCATGTGGGCGCTCTGACTCCCAGTAGGGCTACATCCCTGAAGCCGTCTTCCTTTCGGTGCCCTTAGGCGCCTTGGGGCTCCCGGGGTGGGGGTGGGGGCAGGCGGAAATGATCTATGGCAGCAGATGAGTTGCCCCACCATTCAGAGCCCTGCTCATTGTCTTGTTAATCGCCTTTCATTCCGGCTGCTGAAGGCCGTCATAAAGCGTTTAATATTAATAAAGGCCAGCACACCAGTCCTCGCTCGGCGGGCCCGGGCGGACAGCGCAGGTGTCGCTCCGCAACCTGTTCCGTCAGTGTCCCCGGGTTAGCGCGCTGTGCCGGGGGTGACGAGGCAGGTGGTGGCGTCTTCCAAAAAATGAAACAAAAAACCCTCGATCAAACAAAGGGGTTTATTTGGCTCCGATGTATGCTCCGAAGGAGTTGTTTGACTCCAGGGTGGGGGTAGGGGGAGGTGAGATCTGGAGGCAGGAGGGGGTTGGGGAGCGAAAGGGTCGGCTTGGGCAGGCCCGTGACATTTCCTGTGGCGAAGCCTGCATTGGCTGCTAATAGAGATCTAATTGATGGGCGAAGTCCCATTTCCGCGCGCTCTCCTTTATTGCTCCATCCAGTCTGTTGCAAAATATAACCTTAATCTGATTTAGCAATTCCTCCAGGATTCGGTGCGAGCTTCCAGCCCAGAAAAAAAAATCGTTATTAAAAAAGTTAAAGTACAGACTTGGATTCGGTGCGTTGCCTTTTAAAAATCTTGCCCTGCCTTCTGACATTTCGCACTTTCTCTTTTTGTAATTGCCGGGTCGTTTATGATTATTAATATCGTCGGTGTTTGGAGCTCAGCGCAGTTTGCGTTTGTCGCAGATGAAAATTGGCCCAGCGGCGCAAAGGCACCAGGGCGCCAGAGGTTGAGGCCTGGAGGGGAAGTGGCCTGGATTCTCGGAGGTTTAGGATTTCCTAATCCCATTACTACATCACCACCCCCCCCCCCCCCCCCCTTTCAAGCCCCATTCCCGCAGAGGAGGCCGCCTGGGGACAAATGAGCATGGTGCCTGGTAGTGTCTGCTGGTGGGGCAGGCCAGGGCAGGAGAGGTAGCCCTTATGCTCCCATTTTAACTTCACCAGCAGGGTTTAGAAAGCACAGGGGGTGGGGGGCAGTGCACTGCCACGCAGGGGTTTGACCTTTAAAAAGTTCTTAGGTGTGAAGTGGTCCAGAGATGACTGTTCTAGGCGTGGCGTGGGGATCAAACCTGGCTGTTGTCACCAATACAGGAGAGTTTACCTCCTATGGTCAGGACCTGCTTACGCCCCTCCTTCCAGCCTCATTCCCACGTGGCTCCCACCCCTCCTATATGAGAAGCGGATATAGGGCTCTCAAGTCAGCGGTGCTGTTTTTAGCTTCCCTCTCACTTTTTTCTCTTTCTCCTCATAGGCTTAGTCAGGAAGTCTCTTTGGAAAGCATGTTTGTGTCTGGGTATCCGACAACAGGTCATAAGCATTGCACACAGTCTAAAATAAACACACGAATTCACTCCCCCCAAACAAACAAACAAACAAACAACAACAACAACAACAACAGCAACAACAACAAAATGACAGCCCCTTCCTGCCCTCTGGACAAAATTGTGTTAGGAAACAAAAGGAGATTAAAGCCTCCAATCCATGGCGATGTGATCTTGGTCCCCTTTAACCTCACCTGCCCGAGTTAGCTGCTCTGGAGTTAAAGGCCTCAAGCCTCCTGTGTGGTACACAGTAAATGGGCTTCTTGGGGGTTTCTCGGTGGAAACCTCTAAGGAACCTAATCACCAGACATTTTCTTCCACCCACTGGCTGGTGGGTCCAAACCACCGACTCCAGGGTCACAGCGGGGCGCCAAAGGCTTAAGACCCCCAGACTCTCTCTCTTAGCCGTGACCTTTTCCCTTTTACGATGACTTAGATGATGCCACACCTGCCCAGGGCTAGCGTGCAATATATGTGTATAGTTTTAAGACATCAAAATAAAGCCATCATAATGGAGACCTGAAAATAGAAGTTAGGTACTTGGTCAGTAGATTTGAAAAACAGCAATTTACGCCTGTGGGATCAATACTGATTCGTTCGGACCCTATGGGACAGGGTACAACTGACCCCTGAGAGCTCAGGGGAGTGGAAAAATGAGCTGCTGCTGGTTTCAAACTGGAGTCCCTGCGGATTGCAGTCCAACCCGTCACCAGTTTGGAAACGTGTGACCCCCTCCTCCCCTTCACTAGACAGCTGGGTTTTGCCTGTGACCTGGATGGCAAATCCATGACTTCTTTTACCCACAAACTCTCCAAACCCACTGCCATGGAGTCAAATACAACTCATAGTAATCCCGTATTGGGTTTCCGTGGCTGTAAATCTTTATGTGAACAAATGAAAGATGCAAACAACCTCATCTTTCTCCTTGGGAGTTTGAGCAAGTAACCTTGCAGTTAATAATCCTACGCTTACCAGGCAGCAGCACCAGAAGACCCCGAATTCAAGCTCAGACTTATTTACTGATCTCAGCTCCCCACACTTGTCTAAAACTTGCATTTTTAACGGTCAGTCTGAACATCCTTGACATTCTAGGAAGGGGTGGTCTGATTTTCTTAGGAAAGCAGGTGGAAGGGCACATGTTTGTCTGCCCAGGGAATCATGCCTTTCCCAGGCACCCTCTCTGAAACCTCCAGGCCGTGGAGCAAGCTGGAAGAGGCCCTAGCATCTGTGGTCTGTAACTTGCCCTGCGCCCCCTCTCCTCCACCTTTTGCAGCCTTTTTCATCGCAGCAATGGAGCAGTGGAAAGGAGAGCGCAGGCATCCCTGGGGCCCCACCGGCCCCACTGCCTCTCCGCAGCAGCGCCCTTGATAGGTTTAATGAGGCGGAACACCGTGAAGGGGATGTGAACTGGTCCAAATGATTGATGAAGCCAGGGGCAAAGCCCAGGCGCAGCCAGATAAAGCCCCATACAGCCTGTGATAAAGGCAGGATAGTGGCAGGGCTGGGCTCCTTCAAAAGCTGTGGCCCAAACGCATTGAGAGCGAACTGGGAGGGAAGGTGCTCTGTTGTTACCTAATCAGTTCCTGCACTGAGCCACCAGCCGCAGCAGGGGAGGGGCGGGGGGGCTGTTGAGGAAGTGGAGAGGGTGAAAGGGGAATTGCCCAGCTCGCTCGCACTCTCTCTCTCTC